>JBBPUO010000025.1:33797-49971 GCA_038094755.1 Caloboletus firmus | reverse complement strand
CCATGCGGAGTGTTGTGTGGTCACCAGATTAGGTTTCGTTGACCCGTCAACACTTGACCTTTTCAAGCTTGACTTGTGTGGTGCAAAGGAAGCGACTCCTAAGGATATGGTTATTCACTCAAACCACGGAGGGAAAGGAACAACGTCGATCCCGGAGACACAGTTGAATGTATGCACGTTGAATCTGCTACCGTCGTCCCATCTTCGTAGCAAGCAACAACACAAAAGGGTGCCAGGAATGCAAGGTCTTCTTCCGTTTCGTGCTTTCCCCGTTGCTCTGGTGCGCGTGGAATCGGGTCAATAGACAAGGATATCTTGGGTCAGTGACACACAATGAAGGACACGGTGCAAAATGAGATTCGTGCGTGTGGTGTTCTTCTCGGTCTTTGGGGGGGTGAGAGGCCCGGCTTTGATTAAATGGGTCGATTATGATATGATTTTTGGCCATACTCAACCACGCCACAGTAAAGAATAGGCGAGTTTCCCATGTGGTTGTCATCATTCGCCCACAACAATCGCAAACTCTTGACTCGGCTATAAACCGTCTCTTGGAAGTTAGAATCGCCCCTCACGACACCCAAAATTCCGCTGATTGATCATTGAGCCTTTCAGCTCGTACATGATCTTCACACAGAACACTCGCGACGAGTATGCGTATCATCTGTTTCTTGCTTGCCGTTCTGACCACCCAGCAGTTATATCTCTGATCTCGTTTTCTCTCTCCCGAGCCTTTGAAAGCCTCCAAAAAGTTCATAATCTAGCATGATTGTCCGCACTCTGATCCGAAAACAACTTTTTACTCGTGGCTTTGCTACCCATGCTGGCCCAAATACCGCTCTACCCGCCGTTTTACATCTTAAAACTGGTCAATCTTTTCATGGTCGAGCTTTTGGAGCTCCGAGGAGTACTTTTGGCGAGACCGTCTTTTCAACTTCAATCACGTCTTGTAAATGATTTCTTTCTGGATCCGATCAAACTCCATTTGACATCTATTTACAGATACCGAGTCAATGACTGACCCTTCCTATCGGAGCCAGATTCTTGTCTTCACCACCCCTCTCATCGGAAATTATGGGGTTCCCAACAACAAGACTCCCATTGATTCGCACGATGTCGGTGTCGTCATGGAGTCTGAGGGAATTCAGTGCAGCGCCGTCGTGGTTGCAGATGTCGCTGAGAAATTTTCTCATCACGCCGCAGTCGAATCCCTTGCTTCTTGGTGTCGCCGCTTTAACGTCCCCGGTATTACTGGCGTGGACACCCGCGAAATCACGCGTTTGTTGCGTGATCAAGGAACTACCCTCGGTCGTCTTGCTGTTGGTGCAGATGCCTCGACTCCCCCACCAACCCCTGAGCAATACTGGGATCCTTCTACCGAGAACCTCGTTGACCAAGTTTCCACACAAGTTCCGTACTATCTAAACCCCAACGGGGATCTCCGAATTGCTGTTCTCGACTTTGGTGCCAAGGCGAACATCCTCCGTTCCCTCATCCGTCGAAACGCCGCAGTGACTGTACTCCCTTGGAACTTCGACTTCAACTCCATCCGTGACCAGTACGATGGTCTCTTCCTTACCAACGGTCCTGGTGATCCCAGGCATTGCATGGATGCAGCTTTGAAACTCCGCAAGACTCTTCAGGAGTGGGACAAGCCCGTTTTTGGTATCTGTATGGGTCACCAGGTCATTGGAATGGCCGCGGGCCTAGAAGCATACCGCATGACCTTTGGGAACCGTGGACACAACCAACCCGTCCTCGCTTTGGCTTCTGCGGGCTCCATCAAAGCTGGTCGCGTTTATGTGACGAGGTGGGTATTGCAAGGACATGATTATTATTTAGGGATTTCGCTGACCGGGATATTTTCTAGCCAAAACCATCAATATGCGCTCAAATTGACTGATCCATTCCCAGCAGGATGGGAGCCATTTTTCATTAACTGTAACGATTCCTCGGTTGAGGGCATCAAATCGACCGCGGATTCTGGCAGGAAGGTCTGGGGTGTGCAATTCCACCCTGAGAGTGCCGGCGGCCCGTTGGACACCATGGAGGTTAGTACTTCCCACTTATGATACGTACTCTTTCTGATCATCGTCCAGATGTTCACGGACTTCCTCGCCGAGTGTCGGGCCCACAGACTCACGTTGCCGAAGGCTACCCCTGTGGATTTGACGCGTCCAGTCAATGATTACGTTGCCCCTCGCCTCAAAGAGATTTTTGTTAGCGCTTAAATTGACGGAATGGCTTGCGCGTTATCGTTTGCAAGTGGTTGGGTGTACGAATACGCTACGTAGATTCTTGTGAACAACAAACTTGATATTATCATGGCTCTGGGTCCAGCAAGGAAGGTTACGCCCCATGCTTGTCACAGTGGGTCACACTTCCCGAGTCAATGCGGAGCTTCAAACTTCAAACTCCAATCTCGGTAGACTGGCGGCATGACCAGCTCCAATTAGATGGTATCTTGCCTCGAGTTGCTTGATTTGGCCGTCCCCAATACAACCGTCCCGCCACTACCAGCATGAACTTTCTTGATACCTACGGTATAACGGGTACGGGCACGAGCACCCCGCCTTCCAGTGAACGACAGCCCGAGCAAAGCCTCAACGAAGAGGTTTCGCAGGTTATTGGACAGCTCGGACGTTTCTGGGGAGGGTTTAGGAAACAGGTATGATGCACGAAACCGTCACTATTCCGTCCATGCCCTGAGAATGGTCGCGGCGCATCAGAGCGAGGCGGCACTTGCTGTTGCGCGACGAGACTTTGGCCAAGTTGTCACCCAAGCCCAACGCGAGATCGAGAAACTAACGACTGCGGAAGAACAACCAGGCAGATCTGAAGCGGAAGGACATGCGGAAGCGGAAGACGGTGAGGAAGAAAGTGATGTTGAGGCGCCGACGGTCACACCCACCGCAGATACGACGCGGTCTGCTAGCACCGAGCCCGGCGGCGAGGCAGGTGTTTCCGGGTCATCATCAACGACTACCACATCACAATCCTTCTTCGCACGTCTCCAGTCGTCGATCCCGCCCAGTATCGTTTCGAACGTTCAGGCGCAACTTCCTGACAGCCTCAGGAATGCGCAAAACATTGACCTTGCACAATTGGGGAGCACGCTCTCCTCCGAGTTTCAGCGCGTGCAGGGTGTCACACGAGCGCAAGCGGAGGAATATGTACACAAGAGCGAAGCGCTGCTCCGTGAAGCGATGAAAGAGGTTGGAGATGTTCTGCAAGAGGCTGTCAAAGTCATCCCGCCCGGTGAAGGCTCCACGGACGCGCCTGTCGTCTGGGATGGTGCAGATATCTGGATGCTGCCCAGCTTGGCCGCCAATGCAGACGGGTCGACGACCGCCGGTTCAGCGTCCAAAGGTAAGGGTAAGGAGGTTGATTCTGGATCTTCATCTAGGCGCCCGTCAGAGGATGCACGTCGGGCTGTTGCGACCCGCGCCGAGTCGTTGTTGAAACAGCTCAGGAGTAATCCTGAGATCACCAAGCTAGATCCTGCTGTGGATACCTCCAAGGATGCCTATCTGGCTTGGGCAAATGCAAGTGAAGCGAGCGGGGAAGGATTTGGCACGAAGGTGTGGGGAGAACGCATTGCTGAGGCGCTGTCGGACCCCTCGGATGGAGTGGCGTTGCAGGCTACCCTCAATACACTTGGTATGATTTTATTCATTTCTGGAATAATGACTACTTCATTCCCGCCCGCCAGTACCATCATCCATGCCCGAAGAAGTCTTTTGGGTCAGATACTTCTTCCGAGTGCACCAGATCGAAGCGGAGGAAAACAGGCGGAAAGCATTATTACAAGGTGAGCTTGTTTCTTACTTGATGGGGATCAAATACAAAGTTGCTGACCCCCCGAAAAAGCGACCACGGAAAATGAAGATGACTTTAGTTGGGAGGATGACGAGGACGAGTCTGTCTCCGCTAGTGACACGAAGGAAACCACAACTTCTGCCAACCCACTGGCGTCATCACAGCACACGCTTGCTCCTCCCAGGACGACATCTACGTCGGATGTCCTATCGCTACCGTCTTCGCACGTACAGAGTCCCAGGGTAAGCAGTGAGGATAGCTATGATGTTGTTTCTGGAAATGTCAGCAGTACTGGAGCAGTTGAAGCGGATGAGGAGGGGGAAGGGGAAGAAGATGGGGAGAAGGAGAAAGAGAAACGAGGAGAAGATGAGGATAGCGACTGGGAGTAACTACCCATTCTCACTCCTATGTGTGTTATGCCTACTCGTGTTAGGTCTGTATGTTTGTCGAGGAAGTGACGAGGGGTCAAATGTACAAGTGTTTGTCTCTTTACCAATTGGGCGAATGAATCAAAGTCGTGACGGCACTGCCAGACGGGTACCTTGCCCGGCCAGGGCCCATTCAACTTGTTCTCTTTTACGGCGCTCGTTGTTTCAAGTTCAAGTGATGCGGAATGAGTTCATTGTATGAAAGACGCTTTCACAAATCGCGTCTGCTCTCCAAGCCCACCATCATTCTCGCACTCCGCTTCTTCTGGGTCGTTGTCGTCATTTGGTGCGAGTTCGGGGTTTTTTTCTTTAGTTTATCGGATTGTAGATGGCCGGACAAAGTTTTCCAGTCCGTGAGTAGGAACTATTGAAATCCCCACAAGTGGATCTTACTGACGCATTCCGTTCAAGACTCGTTCGCCGTCTGGGATGAAGCCCACCCGAGTGCTCTTGGTTGCAGATGCTCGACTGTGGAACCCCGCTATTTCCGCACCGGATTCATGGTTCGGATACGATTTTAATCTGGCATACATACGCAAGAGTTGGAAGGTCGCGTCACGTCTCCATCCAAACGTGGTGATGTTCCTTGGCGATACGTTTGCTTCGACTCGCTATATCACGAGTGAAGAAGAGTGCGTATTTCGTCCCATACCAAAGTGGACGTGTCAGTCAGCTATTGGAAGATGACACTGAACCCGCGACCAGGTACGATCAATACCATCACGCCTTTGAAGCCATTTTCCCTCGGGATGCTTCAGTACCACTCTACCTCATCCCTGGGAACAATGATATAGGGTGTGTTTCGGTCTCTCTGGACAAGTCTAGGTTTAAGTCTAAATCTATATTCACAGGCTTGGCGATTCCCCCTCCTTTCCCGGGGACGCCCGCCGGTTCTTCGAGCAGCGTTTCGGGCCCTTGAATCGAGTCGTTTCTATTTCAGGTCATCAGTTCGTCTTGCTGAATGCACCGGGACTCGTGGAAGAAGACTATCGCCGTCATGCACATGGTAAAACCTACGATCATTGGACTCCACTTCCGGGAGGACCGATCGAATTCGTACAGTCGATCTCTGATCAAGAAAATGGTGACCACGCGGTGGAACCGAAAATATTACTCAGCCATATACCGCTCTCTCGGCCGTCGAGCAAGTCCTGTGGACCACTGCGAGAGAAGGGTTCGATACGTGCTGGGGCGGGGCATGGGTACCAGGCGATGCTCGGCAAACAGACGACCGAGTTTTTGTTGAAAATGTTGCGACCGTCCGTGGTGTTCAGGTGAGGCAACTCTTGTTGAGTGTCGACTTGCGTCAATAACATTACTAGTGGCGATAATCGGGACTATTGCGAAGTCACGCATGAGGTACCTGGTTCCGATTTGCAAGCCAGTACAGTTCGGGAAGTTACCGTCAAATCATTCTCTCCGAGTCGACATATCCGCCAGCCAGGTTTTCAGCTCCTCTCTCTAGTTCCTCCATCTTCCTCACCAGCCGGGCCCACTTTTGCGGACGCACCGTGTCATCTGCCAGACACGCTTCGTGTCTTTCATTCAATATACGTTCCTTGCTTCGTATTGACTGCACTCGCATTGCTATACCTGAACATTAGCCCTTCACGTCACAGGGGGCGCCTTTCTAATCTCTCGCCCATATCATTGGCGCGTTACGGGCGATCGTCACCGCCCCCTGAGCCTGAATCAGCCATATGGTCCACTCGGACCCCGCTCAAGTCGAGACTCCAAACGAGCCCTGCCGCACCACTTCCCCTCTCCGCGCGAACCCCCAGCACAAAGTCTATTCCATCTTTTCGCGCTTCTCCTGTCTCCACGCCTCAAGGCTCCCCGTTACTCAGTCCGATCACGCTCTTCCCATCCGGGGACGGTGGCGACACGGAGGAAGATTACGTCGGCCCGTCTCATTACAGCCTTCGACGAGATCTGCACTACAGTCATGGATGGCAAGGCGAGCACGACGACGACGTCGCACGAGAGCGTAACATGGTACACGGCCGTCTACGTCCGCACCCACACTCGCGCGCCGCGCCAGCACCGTATTTTCTCCCTCCGCCTTTATCACAGCATGTGCGTGCGCGATGGACGTTTTCTTGGTCGTTTGTGTTTCGGGGACGACGACGACGTATGACGATAGGGGTGCCTGATTGGAAGGCATGGCGAAATTGGCTGAGCGCGTCGACGACGTTAACGGGATATCAGAGGGGAAGAAGGCGGGGGCTCGTATGGCGGTTTGCGAGCGATTGTGTGAGCGTGGCGTTGCCTGCGGTCGTTGCATGGTCCGTGATCAGTTGGTTCTTCTTTTGAAGAGTGTTGGTGGACGTTGACAGTGTGTGTGAGAGGGTCGTGCCAGTACGTGGGGGGACATTTTCGTTCAATAACTTAGATTCTGCTTGTCGACAAGCGTAATTGTTGGACGGACTGATAGCGAGTCTTTCAATGGCCTGGGATATACACACGTCTTGTTGCACAAACGGACCCGTTGAAAAATACTATTGACATGCATTTTCTTAATTCGTCTTCCCCGGCAGTGATTGTTCGCCCTGGATGTTCGATTAGTAGCTGGTCAGATATGGCGGCGCCAGCCCTCGTAGGAAGGCGTGATTATTACGGCGATCATCTGGGCAGCTGCAACGTTCCCACCAGACTTCCGTAACCAGCCCAAGTTGAAGGCTTGAGCTCCACCATACGCGCGCTTGATCGACTCTGTTCTAGGGACCATGATTCCGCCGTTCTTTAAGTTCGCAAAAACATGTCCTTGCAATAAAAGTGCCGGTGAAAGTCCTCAGGCTAGCCCATATGTTTTAGTGTATGTAGACGAAGTAAGCCGGAGTGTGGGACCAAAGCACCACGGAAGCACTTGTCCCTCGCGCTCAATGTATGCCTTTTTGAGTGTTTGGTGCGTGGGGATAAAGATGTTCAAGAGTCGGTACGATTCGGATAGAGACGAGGGAATTCGCATCTGACCCATATGTAGAGGGTCATCCATGATTTGGCGGACAACTCCCACTGAAACTTGAATGGGACAACCACAGCCTCTTTCCTTCTCGGAAAGAGTAGACAATACGATAATCGCGGACCAGTGTAAGGACGAGGACGGACCACTGTCGGGTATCCGCAACCATTCGTTGAACATAGCACACGGAGCACGGCGAGAGACGCTGTCATGTCCACGCGAATCAGCGTTCAACGCTCAGATTCGATAAACCCAAGGAAAGCAGGACTGCGTTGGCTGCGCGCTGCCAGTTGACCAATAGTCCTTTTCCACAAACGCGTGGCGCACATGGCGTATCCCTACTCCGTCCTGCCTTGCAAAGAAAAAAGCAGCATGGCCTCACAACCGATGGCCGTTCCTCGTCTTGAGCGCGTACGCATGTCACCCGCGTTTGACGTTGACTCGTCCCCCCGCACCATGCAAGGAACAAGATAAATGGATGGCGATTGTGGGTCTCGATTGCGATCGTATACAATAGCAAAAAGCAGCGCTAGCGCAGCATATTCTATGCCAGCCTCAATGGTGGTGTTCTGCATGCCCATCGTGGTGTCCGTGTCCATGTCCTTCCCATGGATGCCGCAACCCCTAGGGAACCCAGCGCGTTGAAGTGTGCATTAGTTCAATGGCATGGCGGCGTACCAATAGTTTTGGACCATCCTCACTATATCACACCACACAGAGGTGGGGTGAGAATGCATGACACGTCAGCACACGCAAGAAACGGGCCAAGTCAACTCACCGAGCACGGTAGAAAATGAAGAACCACATGGTCGCACCAAGGGCTTTGGAGAGGATTTGGTATTTGGCACCGGGAAGATGGGGATTAAACCCTGAGGCTGTCATTAGCACGGGCATGAAATGGCATCAGCGGGCTGAAACGGCAACAGAGTTGTGGTGAACGGCATACGATGACCTGCGCCTGCCATGATGAGTGTTCGGACGAGGACGGTGTTTGGTCTTGCTTGCTCTCGGAAGTCTATATTATAACGTCTAGATGTCCATAGTACATGCTACTACATAGGATTAAAGATTGGCAAACTAGTCTATTCTGTGTGTCCGTCGCCGTCGTCAGCTGGACCCACCAATCATATTATAATTCCTGAAAAAGGGTCAAATTATCGACGATACAGAATGTGGTAATTGATCAGGACGTACAATCATGTTGAGGTTCCCGGAGACCAGTCCTGACAATCCTAGAGTCAACCTTGTGCCATGGAAAGAGAGAAAGATCTTACGGTTTTCCAGCACACACCCATCCGGTATATCAATCCTCTGGCTTTCGTTCGCCACGACTACGCACACCGTCAAGGGTTAGCTCTAATTTATTGGCATTTAAGGAGCAAAGAGTTCACGCACTAATGACAGTGCCCCGCATTGTCACTCCTCGGCCAAAGTGTACGTCGCCAGTGACGGTAAGATGATCCAGGTCGATAATCGCCGGTATCTTCTTGAAACGCGCCTCAAAGTCTTGAATCTAGTGTCACATCCTGAATGTTCCTTGTTCTGGTCCTCGATAGAGGAGGTAATTACCCTTTTGAAATGATCCCCAAGTTTGATCACAGGAACGCTGCCAAACATCCTGCCGTCGTTCATCATAAGTTGGCCGTCCTTGAGCGAATAGATGTCGCTCTTAATCAGAAGCAGGTCCGAACAAGACTTTACGGGGAGGAAGCGAGAGCGGGGAACGTTGATTCCACGAGCATGCTTGAAATGCCTTATTGCCGCGCCTGCAGCCGTTTCTAACTGGGCTCGTCATGCAAGCTTGAGATAATTTCCGTGTGGCGTTATGTGCGGATCATACCTGAATGATAGATTGGCCCTCGTCGGTGACCTTTGGGTTGACAATAATGTCGAGATCCATGCCTCCGCCTGTCATGACCTTTTTGAGGGCTGGAGAGCGAGTTATGATCTATGGTACCGATACCACTCCAACCAGAGGGAGCAGACCTTTGAGGTTTATCCACAGATTGTTCGTATTGAAGATCTTGAAGCTGCGCACTAGGCGCTTTGTTAGCATATATCCCTTCATGGTATCCTCGAGAAATCTTGCTCACCAGACTTGAAGTCGTCCACATGCTCAGAAGGAACCTGAGCAATCTCGAGCAGACGCATCGAGCCATCATACTGAATGAGAGTGCCGCCCTATGCAACAGAAGTACGTTTTAGGTGGAACAGACAGCGCGAACGAGACTTGCCTTTACGTCCGCCTTGGTCTTGTTGGTGACTTCCATCAGGAAATCCGTATCAGTATTCACCATATATTGTAGAATCTTCTGATCCACTCTAACGTTTGACGTTCAAAACTCGCTCATACATCAAATCTCTACCACCTACACGGCACCCAAATTATCAGAGTTTGATACAAACAAGTATTCCTTTCCATCTGCTAACAGACGGTCCAAAATACCGTTGTGCACGAGCGAGTCATACAAATCGCCGTGACCAGGAGGATACCAGTGTTTCTTATCGTCTCGAGCATGGTGCGGGCAAGGGTGTAGAGTGTCGGTGAAAATTCGCGGGTATCTTGACTGATTGAAGGCCGTTATTTTGATGGGCTGGTTGGCGTATTTCTGGATGATGCGCAAGGTGTCTTCATGGGTACTGAAAGATGTCATGAGGAGGAGGGGAACATCGACACCCTCTGCCTTGTTAAGGTGTTGAACCTGCTCTACGGTGAGGTCAAGAAATGTCATTCCATCCTTGACTTCAAGGGCACTCTTCGCGCCGGACATGCCTGTCATCATCCTCAGTTATTCAATTCCGTTGCGCGAATACATGCGAGAAAGGGGGGAAACGATGTACGTACCCATGGAGGTTCCAAGGCCGCCGTTAAACTTGAGTATCGCCAATTTGGATAATGATCCAGGATCGGCCATCTCTAAAAGTTGGTCATAGGAAATAATCTGAACCGTGTCAGGGGTCTGAATCTTCTCCCAATCACTGGTTACAGACATAAAAACCGTCGACGAGCGAAAATAAGCGACACGCACAGGCCTCGTCGGCTATCCTTTTCGGAGAGGTAGCGAGAGTGAAGCTTGAAGAATGCCTGCATCTCTGCATCGAATGCCTGATAGAAGTGAAACACGGGAAGGGGGTAGCGGTGTCATTCGACAGGGAAAGTGGATCGTGTGCGCGAAACCGGGGCGCAGATGAAGAAAGCGACATACCTTTCGCACGATTGGATCCGAGGTATGAATGAGGCGGTTAAGCTCGTTTCGCATTGCTTTGGACAGTGAGGTCGACCTAGAGTTCTTACGCCTTCGAAAGATACGAAAGCGGGCAGTGTTGAGTAACAACATCATGTGCTAGAAGGCGAGGAGGAAGCGATAGGAAGCGAGCAAGGAGGCGACTACCGCCATTTATGTGGGTGAATGGGCATGCGTGAATGGTGAGGGTTACATATGGACTTGCCCGAACGTTGCAAAGGGCGCACACTGATAGATATGAAGCAGACACGGGACAGCACAGCCACAAGTATCGGAATTTACCGGCTGATTTTAAAATTTAAACCTTAATTTTCAGTGGCTAATCATCAAAAATCTCGTAGGCGGCTTCACGACTCCCATCCTCAAGACTCCTCGACATGGGTAAGTGCTGTCCCCTTCCAAGACCATCCTCGTTGATGATCTCTGTAAGGTATTTCACGTTCATCTCGGCACAAGCGCTCCGCGACGGGGGCCCAGCGCGCCCACTATCGCAAGAAGAGAAAGTTCGAGCTCGGTCGTCAAGCCGCCAACACCAGGCTTGGCCCAAAGCGTATCCACACCGTGCGCGTTCGTGGCGGTAACTTCAAGCATCGCGCTCTCCGTCTCGACTCTGGAAACTTTGCATGGGCTTCTGAGCACTCCACCAGGAAGACCCGTATCATCAGTGTCGTGAGTCCATATCTCAGTATATGCGTCTGAGAATGCCTACTTCGACTGTGGTGCCCAGGTGTACAATGCCTCCAACAATGAGTTGGTCCGTACCAACACTCTCGTCAAGGGCGCTATCATCCAAGTCGACGCTACCCCCTTCAGACAGTGGTACGAGGCCCACGTGAGTAGTGGCATTCCTTATCCGTATGCGTCGCTGAAAGTCTATTGTAAATTCAGTACGCACAGCCCATCACCAAGAAGGGTGCTGTCAAGGCGTCTGCCGCTGGTGGCGACGAACCGGCCAAAAAGTCTAACCACGTGCAACGTATCTTGGAGGAGCGGAAGAAAGGTGATGTCACGTTAGGATGATCCCGGTTCATACCGGAAATACTGATCCGTCCCCAGATGCTAAAATCGACCCTCTCTTGGAGCAACAATTCGTTGCTGGTCGCCTATATGCGGCCGTTACTAGCAGACCGGGGCAGTCTGGTCGTGCTGACGGGTATGTCCTTGAGGGTAAGGAGCTCGAAGTAAGTTGTGTGCGTTTAGTTGGGTTGCTGCGGTGCTGACGCAATGGATCAGTTTTATATCAGGAAGCTGCGGTCTGGCAAGCAGAAGCACGCACACAACGCATAAGATCTGTTGGTGCTACTTGGCTGGTGTCGAGTTGTTCGGTCGTGATAGCTGGGCAGCTGTGTTCGGTGGGGGTATTGGGCCGAAAAAATATGTGGAAACCCGTACTGCTTAGTCTATGACGACTCGTGTTGTTCTTTACCTGTTACTATGCTATGAGACCCTGTCCTCACCATATCCTTGTTAGAGCGTGATTATATAATCGGGGTAAACCATTCTAGTGCCGTAACCGGACCAGTGCCAGACTGAGCAGACCGTTCCTTCCCTCTTGCTCTGCCTCTTCGCGTCATTTTCACCTTTTCTCTCACCCTCTTCCAACGCGCCCCCGTCGTCCTCGTTGTCGAGCTCGATGCCCTCAGCGTCGGCGGCAGGTTCCCACTCTCTGCGAGGGGCCCCTTTGACATGGCGGCCCACTAAAATCATGAACATGCGTGACCTCTCCAGGGACGACGACTTTCTCAGTCACCTTCTGGTCGAGAAACTTGGTACCGGAAATGTTCCCCTTTGTGTACACAAGATGGATCCTTCCCGGAGACTCCCAAAGGTTCCTACGAGCGATCTCATGGCAACTGTTAGACGGGTGTGTCGCACCTTCACCTCCAGTCACGCTATCTTGTTCATCTCGTAACGCATGTATCCAAATATTTTGATACATGTTTTTTTTTCTTTGCCTCCTTAGCTGGTCGAAAGCAAGGGTGCTCCCCAAAACGCTGTGCGTCAAGCAGTTGATGAACTGTTCGCGTTGGTGTCTCCGTAATTCCCATGCCCTGAGAACATTATCTCTTAACCCCGCATCTTTCTAGCCTTCAGTCCGTTCGTTACTACCTCAAGCCATATACACAAAAGCAGATTAATGCGTTCGCCACGTGCGTACGACCCTGCTATTTCGTTAACGACGCCTGAAGTTCGGTTCGCCACAGACATGCGTCGCGGTATTTCGAACTATACCATCCTGGAGGTTGTATTGAGATAGCGCACACGTCACGATATTCCCACAAGACCGGCAAGTCCGAGCTGTGTATTCTTGCCACTCGTCCCTTGTCTCCTGGGATGGTTATCGCGGAACTGAAGGGCTCAATGGCACACTTATCCAAAGAAGAGGACAAAGAGCTTAAGCGGACAGACTTGAGAAATCTTGACATCAGGAGGGACTTCAGCGTGATTCATTCCCGCCAGATGAAGAAAAACCATCTATTTTTGGGTCCTGCTCGATTTGTGAACGTAAGTAACGATGGTCTTCGTCAGTGTGTGTTCATTACACGTTTTTCTACAGCATGATTGCGAGAATAACTGCGAGTTGTTTCGGGAAGGCAAATACATCACTTTCCGCGTTCTCCGGCCTATCGCCGTTGGCGAAGAGATAACAGCGCATTACGGTGATGGTTACTGTCAGTCCAAGCGATGCTCTTCTGCGCCATACACCTGATTTAGTCGTTTAGTTGGAAACAGGAACCGATACTGCCTCTGTGAAACGTGCGAGAAAAATGGCCGAGGAGGATATGGACCTGAAGGCGAGGTCTCTGGCTGCGAATCGGACGCCGGAGCGTCGGATGCTGATCTCAGCGATTCTGAGCCTGTGCCAACCGCGGTAGGCAATGTGAACGAGCGCAGAACTCGCCGCGGAGTATATGCTATTATCCAGGAACAAGATGATGATTCAGACGAAAGTGATGATGAAGAGAAAGAAGGAAACAAGCCACTTGCAAATGCTTCGGACGTTGCCGAGGTTGACTTGGAGTTGGGAGGCGACTTTTCTTCTTCTGTCCTTCGATCAGCGTCGCGAAGATCAGCCTCGAGGTTTGTCAGAAATGTATCGATAGTTCATATTCTGATCCTTTCGTTTCAACAGTTCTGTCCCTCCCATGAGTCGTAGTTCTGAATTGATTGATGGACCAAGGGCCCAGCTCAGGTCTACGCGCTTGCGGCAGAAGGCATCCGCCACCGCTACCCCCGAGGTCTCCACGAAATCACTCACGCCAGTGCCATCTGACCCTGCACAACCTCGATGCATAAGACGAAGTGCAAGTAGGCTATCCACTCCTATTAATAGTAAGGAACAGGATAGGACCCCAATCAAGGAAGAACCTGAAGCACGAATGCTGCGCACGCGTCCCTCATTGCATGTCGATAGGAACGAGTCCCTGAGTATTGCCAACCAGACTGCACCCATAGGGCCAGATGGACAACCGTTACCTACTTGCGTAACATGCCATAACGTTCTGCCAATGATTTCCGTCGACAATCAAATAGTTTGGGGTCTTAACATTGACACGACGCCGCGGCGAGGCAAGAAACGCAAGGAACCACAAGAGTGCCCTCGGTATGTCGAGCTTTCCATTCATTTTAGATGACAGACTCTGTCTCACGTTGTGGCGTTTGATTTTTGCGCCAGATGCATGCGCCACTTTGCTATTTATTCCCAGCCATGGCCTGCCCGTTTAGCGAGTCAGGTCGTTGCTTCTGTTCCTCGAGATGATGGAGAAACGTCTTCTAGACGTCCTGCCCAAAAGAACGTTCCGGCTGTGGAGCCTAAATACGCTGCTGGTGATGAGGAGCGGCCAGCGAAGAGACGGAAGGTTGAACAGGGACCAATTGTGGAAATGTCGGACAAAGCAAAGGAACTCTTGATGGCCCCCAAGAGGAAACGGGGTCGCCCTCGCAAACATCCTATGGTGGAGGAGATTCCTAAACGCAAACGAGGCAGACCTCGCAAATCATCCCCTGTCAGACCGGTCCGTGCACCGCCACCTCCGAAGTTGCAGGCCTCTACACCTGTTAAGTCCGTACGGCCTCGCGTCGCTTCCCAAGTGAGCGTGAAATCTAGGAGTGAACCTGCCAGCCCATCGTCCTCACGAGGCAACCTCAAGCCCAAGTCGCTGGCCGTCAAATCTCAGCCCAGGGACTCGAATGGTCGTTTCGGCAAGAAAGCGACTACTAATGGTAGATTCGTGAGGAAGAGGATTGGTACCCTACGAAATGGTTTGACGCGGGCGCAGAGGGCCCGGCAAAGGGCAAAGGTGGAACGATGGCTTGGGGATAAGCAGGAGCAGCTTGAAACCAACGATGAAGCTGAGGACCTCCCTGTGCTTGCTAGTGGGAAACGCGGGCGCGTTATCAGTCCTGACGAGTCACCGCGTTTGAGAAAGAAACCACGGAGTAGTCCGCGTCTAGGAGATGGAGATGAAGACCCGGTTCCGAATAATCCCAGCGGTCCCCCTTCATTAAGGTTTAAGGGCTTGAACGCTAGTCTCCTATGTCGACCTAACCCCACGAATTTCGCCCGCAGGACATGGGCTCGTCCCCCACCCGAGGATTCTTCCCCGGACGATGAAGACGCTGAGGGTTCCCTCCCTACCATAGAGAGCGAGAGTAATGGACCTGTGACTCCTCAGGATCGCACCCCGTTGCCCATTCCAAGCCCAGACCAATTTCCGTTTCAGGGCAAGCCTAGTGTCGACAGCAAATTTGAAGAGCCTGCCACACGTCTCCCCACGCCACGCCGTTCTACACACAACGTCTCCACTATCCTGACGTTCAAGCCATCCCCCATTAATTTTGCCAGGCGACGATGGTCCTCAATCATCAAGTCACCGTTAGAATCAGGGCCCGGGACCCGTCGGAGCCAGAGACTACGACCAAGGTCCTCGCTTCCTGACGAAAATAATTTATCTTTGGCCGCCCCACAATCTGAGATGTCATCCGCGTTGAGTACACGGACAAGACTTGCTGGTCGATCGGTATCACCGCAGAAGTCCGCGATAATCAATGATGCTGCCCAGGCAATGTCAGAAGCAACAACTGAGTCCGTGCGTATGGTTTCCTAACCCTTTCATATTCGTAGAATTGAGCATCCTCGCAGGTAGGGGACTTCTCGGGCTATCTTTTGAAGCCTCGCACGGCATTCCCTAGTGAACAGTCATTTGAGACTACAAACTCCGACGACGACCGCGCTGTTGAGGGGCTCCTTGCAGAAACCCCGGAGAGTTATGAAGGATCCGCAAATGAAGACCCCCTTTCTCATCTCCGTGTTACATACACCACAGAACTCCCAGCAGTCGTGCCCTGGAAGAATGCTCAGGCAACACCTATGTCTCATTACCTGAAGAAGTCTGCCTCTTTCTGTGGTGACGACTTGGTTTCGCCGACACATCTCGTCCATGCTGGGTGGGATTCTGCATCAGATACACTTTCCGATTGACCTCGCAACGCCTTGATATAAGTTATCCCCCTTGCTTCGCTCGCCACTCGTCCATTCATTTGCACAACTCTTGACCGCGTTAAAGTAATAATTTATGCTTTGTTGAAGTTTTTTTCTTCTTTGCGTTGGCTAGCCATATTTCAGATATCGTACGAACAGTATACTTGTTAATGTCCATAGTCACGAATGCGTTTGACGAGTTCATTGAAGCTGACATTAGGAGACGACAACACCGTACATG
>JBBPUO010000025.1:22665-33699 GCA_038094755.1 Caloboletus firmus | reverse complement strand
CTTCTTCTTTGCGTTGGCTAGCCATATTTCAGATATCGTACGAACAGTATACTTGTTAATGTCCATAGTCACGAATGCGTTTGACGAGTTCATTGAAGCTGACATTAGGAGACGACAACACCGTACATGCGACCCTCGCTACTTATCACGACTGCCCGTCGGGCTTGAGCGAGCTCCGTCCAGCCCGCAGAATTTCATCTGTGGACAGCAAATTTACGGCGATGACAGAACTGCGTACCTAAATGAGCAACACACGTTGGTGGAGAGTGGCATGGGCTCGACTCACCAGGAGTTCAACATCTGCCGTTTCACCCTATAATTATCCCAGATACCCTCGACCGTAGGGTCAAATGGCTCGCCAGACTGAAGGTCGATACCAATGATGTTGCCTTCCGTTTGTTCGTCCTGCGAACAACACAGAAATAAACGTGTTAGGGAGATCGACCTCGATACAATCCCCCTCAAAAAACGGGGCACACGCACCTGCAGGGCCACGACGACGTCCTGAACGTCGAAGCCACCGTTCTGAGCAAGGGTCTTTGGGATGATCAACAGTGCATCTGCGAAAGCCTGTACTCCCATTTTGACCCTTCCCTTGGCGGCCTTCTTGACGGGTCCACTGAGATGCGCAGCACAGGCGACTTCGAATGCACCGGCGCCAGGGATCAGGCATTCGTCCTCGAGTGCATTCTTGACGGCACGGAGTCCGTCGCGAAGAGCATCCTGAATCTGCTGAGTCGTATGCGCGTTAGGGCCCTTGATTAAAAGCGTGACGCTCTTGGGATCCTTGACGTCCTCGAGGAATGTAAATTTCTCCTCCCCGAGAGTGTGCTCATAGACGAGACCAGCCCAACCGAGAACGTTCGGGGTGAGGTCATCAACGGAGTTTTGAGCTATGCCTCCACAAATGAGTTGCAACCTGTGATAGGCAAGTTTGCGTATTTAATAGTCATCGTATTACGTCCCAATGTGAGGCGTACCGCTCCATGTTGCGTCGCTTGGCACGCCGCAGGGCAAAAATGCCATTTTTTGCCAGAATATCGAGACTGAGAGGGTCGATTCCTTTTTGATTGATTACGACGAAATTTTTCGGTTTCTCGTTACCACCGACGGCTTGGTCACAGACGAGATTCTTAAGCTCAACAATTTTTTTGACTTTGGCGTCCACGAAACGTCGCTCAGACTCGACGAGTTTCTCGCGCTGCTCTGCCGACGAGTAGAAGAAGCCAGAATTAACCTCTCTAAGGTTTTGTGAATTTAGAGTTGTGGGAAGCAGTGCACGTCGACGTACGTCTTCTCGTATTCGAGGCTGACATTCAACGTCAGAATGTAGGCATTCTCGACGCGTTTTGGCATATCCGGATGTCTTGCGCCGTGATCCATGACCAGACCACGCACCAGCTGAGTTTCTGACGCTGTGCGGTGCTGCATTTTCATCATTTCAACCATGTGAAGATCAATAGGGTCCCTCCACTGATCTTTCGCTCCTGCAGTAAACTTTTAGCGTGGAGACCCTGATTCTGAGATTAAATACGTGCCTTTTGGGGGCGGTGGTGGCCTGATGGTGAGCACGGCGTCTACAACGTCAGCTGCGAGCTGCTTCGCTAGCGAGGTATGCAGCTTGCTTGCAAGCGAAGTGTGTGCGACATTAATCAGGGTAGGCCGATCCAGCTTCGATGGCTGCTTGAACGTGTCTAGAAACTGCATGTTGCGTCAGCGGTGGGCGGAAGCTGGGTCAGTATCGGATACAGACGGCTAAAGCCTCTTTCTTCGCGAGATCAAAGCCCTCGCCTATGACGGTAGGGTGCACGCCTTCTGAAATGTAGCGATCTGCTTGTTTAAGCAACTCTCCTACGAGGAGGACGACGGAGGTGGTGCCATCGCCAACCTGATCATCTTGAGCGACCGCAGTACGGGCGATCATCGCTGCTGTCGGATTCTGTATTTGCATCTCGGAGAGCAACACTTTGCCATCCTTGGTCATCTTGATCTGACCGGCGCCGTCCACGAGCATCTTGAGTGTTCCTCTTGGACCTGAGGAAGATTCGATCGCGAAACGGGGGGCGAGATGTGGTGCACGACGCTTACCGAGATTACCCTTTACCACACTTGCGAGCCCCATCGCACCTGTTGTGTTGACCTGGTGGGAGGGATGCGGACGAGGAGAGACACGCAGCGAAATGAAATTACCTGCAGCGCCGCAGCGCGACGAACGCTTTCAGCTTTTGGGTTGATTAGTTCTATACTAGACGACATGATGGTCAGTGATTGTGTTCAACGTGGTGCTCCAGGTCGACTGTGGTGGTCGGTCTCAAGGTCGCACTAGAAGATAGCCCGAGTCTCGCAGGTGGCGGAGTACCAAATCGGCAACGCTTGGATATGAACCATCACCTCGACCTTGACCTAACACACTCGCCTCCATCATGACTGATGACTTACCGCTATCCCCACAGCTACGGCACCAGGCTGGCGCGTTTTTATCACTCAAACGTGCCTCACAATGCTCGCCGAAAAATACCGGTCCGTCTCGTATATATCGCACCCACTAATCCGTTTGCAGGTCAAGCAAAGGGAAGAAAAAGTCACCTCAGCCTTGGAGAACGGCAGTCTCATCTCCTCTGACGATCATGTCTCCCAGTCCCATGTATGATTTCCCAGTCCCTCTTATCGATGGCGCCCACCATCGTAGAGAAGCGGCGCCAGTATGTTGGTCTCATTAGTGCTCAGTTCCTGCTCTAACCTTGTTCTGAAACAGAAGCCGAAAGAAATAAAACCATTGTTGACCCGCGAACCACTCCCTCATGATAGGGAAAAGAAACCGGTAGTTCAGTCCCAAAAGAAGCGGAAGCGCGTTGTCCCTACCAAGCCGGCCTTGTCCTTTGATCCAAAGCGCAACCACATCCCCTCCGGAAGACAGGATCCCCCTGTGTCCCCACCCATCTTTTCCAGACCGTCTGCTTCAGAGTCGTCGACATCGATAAGCTCATATGATGAACAGCAGACGGCTCCTTTTACCGATTGCGAGATGCATGACCAGTTTTATGACGGATGCGATGCGCAGAAACGGCCTCGCATCTTTTCAGGATGTTGTTCCACCGGACATTCCATCCCATCTTATCCCGCCACTCCATGCACAGACACGAACGATATGAGCTCGGTACTACCCGACATCTATGACTCGCCTACCTCATCTTCCTCCCCAGCCCCGTCGGATCAATCTCATTGCCCTGCCGATTTTTCCCCCCAGGTCGTTGATTATGCATGCCAGGTTCAGCCTTCTCTGCCAATGCATCCATATGGCAACCAGGTATATATGCAACAGCCGGTGGTCCGCCAGGACCCTTACGGCTATCCCGTGGATCCTTTCCCTGACCGCCCTGCACAGGGTTATCCTGTGCAGTACATCGATGCCGCCTATGGCAGAGTAGGACCACATGGCATTCCAGCATATCCCGAAAATAATGGGTATCCCTATGCACCACCCCACAGATACTAATTGCCTTGGCAAGGTACAGTTCGGCTTGATGATGTTTAATTTTTCTGTCTTCTTGTCTCCAAGCTTCTGGTGTTTCCGGAAACACGGACTCCCAGAGTATTTGTTCTGTACCGCTATCGAGGTGTTCATACCCCATGATGTGATCTTGTGTCTGTTGTTTTGTTGTAGATACCAATAGACTCCGTTGTCTTGGTCTTTCTGATGCGCGTGGTCTCCGAGTTACTCCGTTACACGTGGCAGTAATACGACCTCCATACGCCACCACCATCCTCTGCAGAAATTGATGGCGAAAAGTGGTCCCCATGTTATGAAAGGATTCAAACCCACCCCAGCGGAGCACTACCAAAGAACGCTCACCCGCATCGACCAAATCCAGTCACACCTGAAGAACATTTCGCGCGGACAGAGGCTCAACGGCAAGGTCTGCGTCGTTACAGGTGTGAGCTCACTGCATGGCATTGGGTAATGTCCAACGTTGTCGATGGCTTGCTCTTCCACTTACGCCCGCATTTCGTTTGTGCATGTGCATTGCTCAGGCGTGCCTCCGCCCTCCTCTTCGCACATGAAGGTTCGGCCGGTGATTCTTTTGCACCTTTCGGGCAGTGCTCATCACGGATATGGTTTGCGTAGGTGCACGACATCTTTATTTGATGGATTTCTCCCCAGAAAATCTACCAGACCTTAAATCAACGATCGAACGCTCATATCTAGACGTAAAGGTCAGATGCGATGTAGGATCACAATTCCACCAGCTTATCCGAAGCGTACAGGTTACAATCATTCAAGCTGATGCTGCGGATGATACCGCAATAGCTGCAGTGTGCGAGCAAGCAATGGATGAAGAGGGCCAACTAGATGTCTTCTTTGCGAACGTCTGTCCCTCCCCCCCTGAGACGTTCCCACTCTGACGCTACACTAGGCTGGGGTGTCGACGAGCGTGGGACTGCAAGACACCACTCCGGAGCGGTTTATGGAGACCATGCGAATCAACTCTCTTTCGTAAGTAGAGTCTTGAATAGGTTCCATCGCTTTAATTGACGCTTGCTCTGCAGCTGCTTCTTAGCGGTTAAACATGCCTCGCAAGCTATGATGCACACGAAGCCTTCGAGCGGCAAGACGTTGAGCGGCGGCAGCATTATATTGACTGCTTCAGGTTCGTCCTGCCCCCGTTTTCTGAGTTCTCTGTATTTGAGCCCACTTACCAGTTGCTGGACTGCGCTCGGGCGCGGGAGCCATTGATTGTAAGCCCTTCTTATCTATATCACACTGATGATGTAAACAATAATCCAGACAGTGCAAGCAAAGCCGCGTGAGATCGCACCGCTTTTCCCCTCATACAACGATCTCATCCCCGCTATAGTGTCAACTCGATCGCGAAGACGAGCGCATACCAGTTACAGAAGACCGACATTCGTGTGAACTCGATTTGCCCTGGCCTGATCGAGACAAACATGACGAAGGACATGTTCGATGCCGCTCGTGAACGAGGTAAAGTAGAGAAGATCGGACAATTGAATCCAATGGGCCGATACGGTGTCGCCCAGGGTACGTATTTCGCACTGACATCCGAAAACCTTGCTTCCACGAGCTGACCACGCGACTTAGAAATTGCGCAGATGGCACTATTCTTAGCATCAGGTAAGGCTTGGATGCAACCTGTTGGTCGATGTACTCGGGGCTAACCTGCCATGTTTCGAAGACGAGTCGAGTTACGTCAATGGACAGAACATCGCCGTGGATGGTGGTCTGTCCTCTTCCCACCC
Organism: Caloboletus firmus; assembly: GCA_038094755.1. Classification (NCBI taxonomy): domain Eukaryota; kingdom Fungi; phylum Basidiomycota; class Agaricomycetes; order Boletales; family Boletaceae; genus Caloboletus; species Caloboletus firmus. The sequence goes on along the minus strand of JBBPUO010000025.1, from coordinate 28,440 downwards.
TGTGATACCCGGCCACTGGGCGTAAAGACATGCACAAGCTCGTTCGTATCCCTGCTACTAGACTGGGTGCTTAGATTTTTCTGTTTTAGCCTGGTTTCTTACTGCTTTATATCACGTCTGCATTCGCAGCATCCAATCAAAAAGGGGTTCCATCCAGCCCTTTTTCTTCGTTGGCTACTTAACCTCCCGCTCTCTCAACACCAAGTCCCATTATGTAAAGTTTAGATAGCGTCGCCCCGCAATCAGACCTGAGTAGTACTGAGTGAATATGGATGCGTTGGAAGGGAGTCGACCGTACTTCGGGTTACAAACGGATACGTAGATGATATGAACCCCTGTATACAGCTCGCTGCGCGGCGACAACTTAAACGATGTTCAAAGAGAAAAGCGTATGCTTACTGACATGTTCCAATGACTCTACTCCGCGAAGTCCTGCCTCGCGGAGTTTTGGATCAACAACCTTGTACTGAAATGAGATAAATCTAAACGCTAGAACTTTGTTCGTTGCAGGTAGGGGTATCCGGTCGGCGTCGGGGATTTGAGTGAACAGGTCCCCAGAGTAGCCCAGTGAATTTTTCGTAGCCTCGGACCGGGACCAGTGCGCTTGTTTGCTGAAATAGAGAAAACTTGACAAAGTAAAAGTGCGAGCCTTTAAACCCTGGACAGCAAGTGTGAGATCGAGGAACAGGTTTTGTGTAGGACTCCGTGCAAATACCAGACTGTGGGGGGTGTCATCCGGCTCAGCCGCACGAATTTCCGGGGAAAATCCCAAGACTCCGGTACTTCCTCGTGTAATGCTCAGCCGCGTTCAAGTTCCCTTTCTTTCTCAACATAATTATACCTCTTCTCCAAGGGCAGGCGGCGGCATCTCTTTGAACAAGTCAACTTTGAAGGTCATTCATTGGTTTCTCGGGTCTCCTTCGCATGTCGATATTTCGTTATACGCCGAACACCTTGAATCAGGTCTAAAGTAGAAAGCTTTACATGATCAAAAGCGACGTGCACAGTTATAGGGCAAGATAGCTACCTGCAAGCGTAATCGACGAATAGATGGGTGACTAAGAATGGGGGTCCTGGACCGTAGACGGAAGCTTACATTCTCATGGCACCGGGGAAGCATACAACAACTTCATCTTCCTCTCCACACATGCACCCTCAGGCCGGCGCAGCTGCGACGCACGGACGATACTCCGTGGCTCGTACGAACCGCCATGGATAGATCCAGGGACGCTGGTCAGTCTGCTGCAGAACTTCCGTGCGGGATAGAGCTCTAAACACTCACACAACACCGAAACGGAAGAATAGGGCAGACGATGGGCGATTACTTGCTCGCAGGATCGCTTGAAGCGAAGTACGTCGATACGACCAGCGCGGTCACGATTTCTACTTGGAAGATGATCCTGCAACTGTTGGAGATATACAAGCGATCTTTTGCTGAGGTTCCAGGACTTTCTGTCTCTAGAATGTGAGTGGGTTCACCTATCTATCAAGATGACAAAGTAATGAAATGAACCAGATGTCAGGTATGATCAGAGGAGGACTGCTACACTGTGGTCCAAACCCTCTTCCATTCCCATGGTATGTACTGCAGGTTTTTTCCTCTGTAAGCAAAGGCATCAACCGTGCAGTACAAATGAGATGGAAAAGGGTCTGACCATTGTGTAGCAGTTTTTGCTCTGAATGGCCAGCCGAGACAGGAGGGGGCTCCCTCTGCTGTTTTAATGGGAAGATGCCCGCACAGACTCCCCAGCTTTATTGGATCTCTGTAGATCGATCGGCTCAAGCTTTATGCGGTTTATGGCCTGGAAATCGCTGAGGTATCACGTCCTTCGGATCCTATGGAACGGAATGTGTTCGAGTTTCTACCCCCTAGGGACCAGAAGCGTTCGCCTTCATTTCATGGCGATGACGGGGTAAGGCACCTCTGATGCCCCTCCATAACGGGGGATTTGTCTTCGAGGTGGCAGAACAATCACGACGGCAGCTGGGTGCCGTTCGGAGAATCCATCCGACTGCGGAGAAAATGGTGCATGGAACCAGGGCGTAGACATCAGGTGCTGCTGCCCTGACCCACACTCGACAAAACAGATCGTGGATGGATAGGTCCCGACGCCGTATGGCTTAGGAGAGGTGGTTTATGGCTACAGAAGTTCTCTTTCGGGGATGTGGCCACTGGCGTCCATACGATTCACCGTGCTGGGTCACGGGGATGGCGAACTTCCCCGCCTCGCTCTTCATTCACAGAGAACCGTGGACATACGCCCTCTGAGAGCATTCTGGCTGTTTGCTGGTCCATGGGGCTAGGCTAGCTGGTATTTGTTTCTGTTTTTGTGGAAGGAGATGCACGGGGCCCGGTAAGTCAGTGCGAAACCCAGCGACAGATTCTCCGATTCACTGACAGTCTCTTCTAGGGAGACGACACGCCGCAAGAGAGCAGCTCCAGATCGCTCCCAAATTTCCGAACACCGTGGTTGTGTGGCGTTGCACACTCCTGCCTCGATTCCATTGATACTTTACATCACCCTTTCGTGCGTTAGCACCATCCAGAGGGTCTACTACCACAGCCAGTGGCGTCGTTGGCTCGAAAAAGATCCGCCAAGACTGACGAGTCAAATATAACCTTATACCGGTCAAAACTGTTGCGTTTCTTTGATCCTTCCGCTCAAGAGTTGCGCCGACACTGAAAACTCCTTAACGTATTTATCGAGTTGGTATTTTGTGGATATCCGAGTTGTGCGGTGTCCTCATTCCCCTCATTGATTTCATGGAAGACTTGGCGGGTGGCAAATTGACGGCACCGCCTTTCAAATGCGCTACAGTGGTTTTCTAAATCAGTTGAATATAACTCTTAAGTTTCGTGCGTCCTCTTATTTAATTCATTGACGGAAATACCTTTCTTGATGTTCCGCCAAAGGACATAGACTACGTTCCATGAAAGCCATATTTATGAGCTGATTCCATTCAACACCGCCTTTGCTTCGATGCACCTGTGCCACGTACCAAGACGTTGCGCAGATCATCTTTCATAGCTTTTTCCGGTCGGCGCACAAGTTCCAGGTTCACATGACTACAGGTATACGTAGATAAAGGTCAAACAAATATGATAACGAAATCGTGTTTCCTTGTGCCTCGCGCCCTACTTCTGTCTCCCACCCGTCACGCGTCACGCGTCAAGGGCGGCACTCCGTCTCATATCTTTTGTATCTTCAAGAATCATTCCACGATAAGGATCACAACTCAGCTGCACCTTTCGGGGAACATGCGGATATACCGAACACACAGCCAACCCAGCGTCTCATCACAATCCTTATTCTTCGGATCAGCGACGCACGTATCGTCTAGTGATCCTGGAAGTTGTTCAAGCAGTCCTGCAGCTCTGCAAGTTCCGAGGCATAGCTGGTGTGTATTCCCCAGACTATTTACAAGACTAAGACAGCCAGTCGCCTGAGCGAGACCAGTTTGACTCCGCTTCCGCGAAGGCGGACTTGGCACCTTGTCGCACGGAGCGGATAGCGCTCGCGGAGTTGACAATACGACCTCTTCCAAATCGAGAGACGACGTAGGAAGGTCAAGGCCAGCAAGGAGCAGCAGTGTCCGACCGGTGGTTGATCTGTGAGTACTAGCTGGTGTCGGTAGTATTATTTCGGGCCTGGTAATGGAAGGGGGTGATCATCCACCACTCGCCGCCCACCAGGTCCAGGTCCAAACGAGTTTGGAACGTCGCTGTCCGATTCCAACAGGAAATCAAGCGGGTCTTGCGTTCATTTCACATATGAATGTCTTCGGTCATATTCTACAAGCATTCCAGAGCTTGTGCGCCGACTTCCATAGTACCGATATTGAGGCGTATTGGGCGCAACAAGTTGCATGAACTAGATGGGTCGAGTGACAGGGATATGACGGATTGTGGCGCCTCGTGACGAGGATGAAATTTGGTAGCACAAGTAGATTCGTGAACCGTCCAGGTTAAAATGCATAAGACGGCCTCAGAGACGCGAGACCGGTAAGGATCAGGCCCAGGTTGCCTATGAAATGCAACAGAGGCCTCGAGCCTACTCAGAAAACGAAAGGCAAACTCAGAGAAAAAGATATTCACAATAGTCCGCGCTCAGCGTTGACAGTGGCTCCCGTTCAGATACTGTCCTTCTAATGTTGAGAAAAGATAAGGGACGAGTGCTTCAGTTAGAGACTGAAATGACCAGCATTGTCAGTTGGTTTCTCATCTCCGACGCAACTGGTCGAGCCGGCAGCCTCGCAGCCAATCCTCGCACCCCATCACCAGTCGGAAGCACATGGATCTCCCTGATCGACGCGCCTACTTCTCAAGACACGGTCCAGCGAAGACAAGATCAAGACATATGAGAGGTCTGTCGAAAGCGCCTTGTGACAACACTAGTTTGCCGAATATTCGAGCCTAATTAAGGATCAGGTAATTGAACTGCTGAGAAGCGCAGCTTCGTCATTTCCACCATCGGAACTTCTTCTACAACAGTACTTCACGGCCAGGCACTTCCGCTGAGACCTGTATAAGTAAACGGTGAATAGTAGTCCTGCGCAGTCGGGACTGGTCCTGACTGGCCCTCACCAGGTTCTCGGATAAGCCTCCTCGCCGATCAGTGACCAGAACCGCTTCCCTTCTTCTGCGACAGACCTATAAACCTTACACATAAGAGAGATTAGTTGATTTCACAGGATTGCTAGGCAATGCCCGTCAAGTAGTCCTTCAGACTAGTGTCCCGTCCCACATGGGACGCGGACATTCGGTGAGTATCTTCGGTTGCAGTAAAAAACATGTATGGACACGGCGCATTTGTACAAGGATGCCGGTCTTGCGATGCTGACATCCACATCGCATGGTCCGAGGCTTCTTCCATTCCCATGGTATGTACTGGGACTTCAGCCAGGAAATAGTGGCATCTGTCTGCAGTACAATGGGAAGGAAGTACCCCCGACCATGCAGCAGCAAATGTAGACATCCCAAAGAACGCGGCGCCCTTGGAAGCCTATGCCAGCACATACGCGTGCAGTGTTCATTCCCCATAACCCAGCCGCGTAGACAACAATCGAGATGCGCACCAGGTAATGGTTTCATGATCGTGAAGACCAGTTGCATCGAGCGAAGCCATCGATTACTCTCCTGGAGCGTATCGGTGAAGTCCAGAGAGGTAGATGCTCGGAGGGGTCTTAGTTGCTGATGCTGATTCAGACCATCCGGGGGGATTTTATAGCCTTGTGGCCAGTAGACTCGTGTCTGTCCACCTGGTCCTCTGGCCTCACACCGAGGTCATTTGCGCCATGAGGTTGTCCTGTGACCTGTTAGCGGGGGTTTATCAGCTTCCATCGAGATCGCGATGGCAGACAAATTATGCTGGTGAGGCGTTCGGCAAATGCATTATTTCATGTTTTTGACCATATCGAGGGACCACCTGGTCCGTTTATTCATTCCCGGAAATTTATCTTTTTTCAGATGTGACGTGCAACCCTATTGTGGACCACATCATCATGGGACCAATGTGGGTTTTTCAAGGATGTATTGCACGAGCCACGGCTGCCTGAATATCCTTTATTCTAAAATCCGCAGCTCCTTTTTGCCTCGGACGCGCTCCTTTATGCTTCCACCCCGTCGTTGAAAGGTAATTTCCTCTCTATCTGAGTTTTCAGATAGATTTCGGACTTTCATATGTCGGTGATTGCATGCTCTCCTTTCTCCGAAAGCGCCACCTTTCCACACAAGAGCAGTCTCTCTTCCTTATCGCTTTCATCTGTTCCCATTTG
>JBBPUO010000025.1:6424-18658 GCA_038094755.1 Caloboletus firmus | reverse complement strand
CAAAAAACGGGCGCGTGCTTTCTGTATAGGGAATTTGAAACTCCGCTTATAGTCCAGGTTAGTTCACGGTCGTCGTCGAGATGGTCAGTGTCGACCGCTTTCGGGTGTCAGCATCGGCGAAGAGGGCGAAACTGACGCGTTCAAACAGTCAAACGTACTCAGACCGTATCTCGCCGCAGTCAGATCATCGCTCACAGCAGCGCTCACGCTCGAAAACTTTTCATCGCAGGTCGGTGTCTTGTCTGGGCTTGGCTTTTTCATCAGACCGATCTCACGAGCGCGTACCTAGGTCGTCGAGAGACACAACAAACCAGAGGTCGAGGCACGGTATGTACGCTCCTTCTTAGATATAATTTTGCTGTCGATATCTCAATGACATACATATAGTGGATCAAAAGAAGTCCTCCTCAATCCCCTTGCGATATCACGCAATGAGAACGAACGCGTGTTGATCGAGCCCTCCGTCAACTCGATACGGATGAGCATCAAGATTAAACAGGCAGACGAGATCGAACGCATCCTGTGCCACAAATTCATGCGCTTCATGATGCAGCGCGCGGAGAGCTTCGTCGTGCTGCGCAGGAAACCCGTCCCGGTAGGTCTGATCGGTGTGGCGAGATCGAAGCAATACTGATAGTCCCAAGGGTTATGATATCTCGTTCTTGATCACCAACGTTCACTCTGAAACGATGCTCAAGCACAAGGTCGTCGATTTCATCATCCAGTAGGTATTGATCAGTTGTGTCGTACTCGGGTGTAATGTCTCCCCAAACTCCAGATTTATGGAAGAGGTGGACAGAGAAATAAGCGAGATGAAACTCAGCCTGAATGCTCGGGCGCGTATAGTTGCAGAGTCTTATTTGACTACAGTAAGTTCGCCTTGCCTGCAATGCCGAGGAAAGGACCTGATTTCGTCGGTAGTTCAACTCATGAGTAGGAATCCTTGCTGAAGACCCTCTACCTTATCCACTACATCGAATACCTTCGGGTAGACCCAGATGTACATCCTAGAAGCATAACGCTTGCCTCGAGAGAACCCCGCGCTCCGAGTTGTACCACTATGCCGAAGCGAATCAAAGCAAATGCTCCTAACGGTAGCAGGAAATTAATTCCAATTGGTGACTCCCTGAATGGTCGTTTGCGTACTGAAGAACTACAACTGCAATGTGCTACAACTGCGAGGATAACGTAGAAATACTGCACGTCATATGAACAACTTCTTAAGGTATGCGTGGTGTTGGTCCATGTGGAGAACTTGTGATACCAGTACAGGGATCATGCGAATGCTGGGAATGCGATATGGAGTACAGCTAGAAAGGGACAACGATTATGGGGGTGGAAGAAGACTCGGATGCCAATGCAGAGACGAAAGAAGAAGAGAACGACACTCACTCGGCGCACACTGGGCCAACCCTCTCGCCCTCTGTTCGGATTCGGCCAGTCGTTGACGCAGCTCCCAATTCTCATCCCGCCACGCGTCCAGCTGGGCGAGCATCTCCCGAGAATGAGATTCCAGCGCGTGCGCCTTGTCCTCGGCGCGCGTCAAGCGATCATTCGACGCTGTGAGCTTATCCTGCAGCTTCTTTTGCGCCGCGCGTGCTGCGCTCAATTCTTTTTCTAAATCCTTGACGCGTGCTAGGAGCTCCACCGGGGGTGGTAATGGATTACTCGTGCACTTCGGATGGGACGGCGATAAGGATAGGCAGTTTCTGTTGCTTGAAAACTCAAGGCCGAGCGCGTTCTTGGGTTGGGAGCGCACCGCCCCAGCAATGATGGCGTCGTTCACAGTCCCGTAGACGGCGCGAAAGAGGTCATGCGCTGCAGACGCATGGTTTACGCTCTCCAGATCGTCTGGATGTTCTCGGCTGATATCCAACTCACACGCTGCCAAAAGCAACATCGCCGGTCGCATGGCTGCACTTTTGAACCCGGACGCCATCCAATCACTGGCAGTCGGTTTGGGACAAGGAGAACCTGGAGAAACTAACGTCACTGTAGGGGTCTCCGAGGCAGGAATGGGTGCCGCTGTGAACGCATTCTCAAACCAAATGATTCGCATATATGAATGAAGCGTACCGTCTCCCTTTCCCTTCTCGATATTGGACGGGCTGTCCAAGTTATTGAGCAAAGACCTTATTACGGCACATGCGGCCCTGGAGCGGCCCGTGCGCCGATAGTGTGCGCCAACCACGAGATATGCGCCTGGATCACTTTGAGTGATAGTGAGCAGTGCGATCGTGCCCTTTGGGTCCTCGGGGAGCGCGGAGAGATCATAAGTGAAAGGGTACCCTTTATACGTGAGGGTGACTTGGTATCCGTTCCCATTCCCATTCCCATTCGTACATGCAGTCTTGTTTGTGTTGTCTACAGATAACGGTGGGAGGCGGCGGAGAGAAGGGGGAGTAATAGGGAAGGACGTCCGAAGTGGAGGCGCAGTGGAAGGCTCATCTGCAAGTTCGATGCTGCGCAAGAACGTAGTCACCGAGCCCGGCGATGGGGAATTGGCCGTCCTTTGAGCAGTAAAGATAGTGGTAGTGGGCGGGGCAGATGCGACAGGGAGTCGAAGGAACGGGCCGGGCACATCCGCGTATGTGCTGAGAGCACTTGTGTGCGATGGGCGTTCGCGCGCCGACCCATCCATGCTCATATGTCTCCGATTATTTGAGACAGTACGATTTCCCCCTGTCCTGAAGAGAGAGCGGTTCTCGTCGTCCGCGGAGGAGATTGTGCATGAGGGCTGGGCCTCGTCGCGGCGCGAGCTGTTTGCTCGGTCTGGAAGACGGGGGGAGATTAACCCGCGGGTATGGCCCTGGGGCTGGGACGCGTCGTGTGCTCGACGCGTTCTTCGAGAGGGAGTGACCGTGCCAGACGACTTGCGTTTTCTATAGGGAGCAGGGCGCGAGGACGAGGTGGGATGAGGACGGGATGTGTCCTTCATGGTGGGGAGCAACCAAGCTGGGCGGTGGCTGACTTGGTGGGATAAAGACCAGCGAAGGTTTCAGATGTGCGCGTTCTCCAAAAGCTATCCGACCGTCGCGGCTCTCGCAGAGATGCCCAGAAGAAACTTCTTCTACAATTAAAACCATAAACATTATGCTACAGGATGCGGTTTGGGTCTCGTGGGTGCTATCGACGTATCCTATGCACTACGGGAGAGCCAACCAGATTATGACCCTCACGGAGCCAGCTGGGTAGTGTCACCAAGCCCTCCCCGACCTCATTTTCTTGGTCCGGACATGTTGCGACTTGTGAATGTAGTATGACAACTCTCCTGCTTCTCGGATCCTTCCGAGCACGCTCGGATGATTGACCGGGATCAGGTTCTAGAAGAAAGTGAAATATAAAGCAAGAACTTGCTGCTTCCCAGCCCCTGGACCCCGCTATCTTGAAACGCATTTTTAGGCCGTCATCCTGCACTGGAACAGGTGAAACAAGAGTCCCGGAGAATATCATCGATGCGATACTCTTCTAGAACAACCACGAAATTCTCGCCTTCTTTATCCCAAGAGGAAATTGAAGGGCCCACGGGCGTCAGGTCTGCACTTGAATATTCTCCCGAGCAGGATAATCCCGGAGGGCCATATATCCATAAGATCGATGACATGGCTATGAAACCAACGTCCCGAGAAAATAACTCAGGAAATGTGGGTTCAGAAAACTGCGACTTGAATCAGCCTATCATCTTGCATTGATAATCGTCATCGCCATGTAATTCTTCTGGCGCAAAGGGCCGAAATCAGTGTTGCTTAACCAACTCCCCTCCTTGTATAGGATGTTCTTGTGCCGCAATCACCGCGGATAACTCCATTTTGATGACACGCATACACGCCAAGATTCTAGTATTTCTGAAATGCCTGCTCCGGGGGAGTATATGCAGGCACCATGTTGAGTGAAGTCGGACATGATGATGCCGCATCGGCCGAACGACGGAGCTGGCAAGTTGTGGGGTGGAACTTCGACACGTGATGGAGCACGCACTCTGGCTTCCTTGTCAAAATGCTTCGAGGTGATGTCTATACGCTAAACATGCCAGAACCTAAGGGCTGACAGTCTGATTTCAAGTTGGAAAAATCGCGGTTGGTGACGGCCCTTGAAATCGAGCTTACTGTCAGCGAAATCGGTTTCGTGGGAAGAGACGTGACGGAGGGGAAAGCGGGAACGAGGAGCGGCGTTGTGGATGGTCTCTTATACATCCATTGCGGAAGATATTCCGTCCTCGGTACGGAATGTTTTCAGGTGACGTCATCCGCAAAGCTGTGCTCGCTTACTTACTTAATCAATAACCCCTAACGGTTCGAGGTCATGTCGAAAATGCACTACGTGGCAGCAAGAAACAATGAATCACATCTACATAAAACACAAAAGTAAAGAGTCACAAGCAACCACTAGTCAATGTCGCTCATGGCAAAGACCACGTCCTAAGTAGTACGGTTGCTACTCTAGGAGGTCTAACCAATCGCAAACAAAATTTTTCAACCTTCAACGCTTCCCCAAGGTCGGACATCACGGCAACGGAACATGCGATGAATCGAGGCCAAGAGGGAGCATCGTATGGTCCCTCAGCGCAGACCTATCCCAAGAAGACGTGCGTAGCTGTGTGTCGTCCCACTCAGCAATTTCCACAGCTCCTGCAGGTTCGGGGGGTATGCTACTTACATGCTCGATTGCCTCTCGCGTGGACAGGATGTTCATATGGTCCGGGACGAACCCACTGTTCTGATCATCCCGGCGGGAAGAACTTCAACTAGAGAGCTCGGATCAACCTCGACGTGACTCACCAGCGTGAACTCGTCAAGGTTGCGGAATGCGTGCCGCATGTCTAGAGGCAGCTGCGTGGGTAGGATCAGCACGTGGACCGTGGGCGAGAACGGCTTCGAGGCGGCGACGAGTGGAGCCATTGCCTAGTCCAACGAGACAGTCAGCAAGATGTCCGAGGGAGCGTAATGACCAAAACCGCACCATCGCCGTGTTAATCGCGACCGTAATATCAGCTCGCTTCGCTCGGGCATCCTTCCCGACTAGAACGAAGAACTCCCAGAAGCAATCTATGATGTACACCGATTCTTGTTGTACACTCTCTGCAAACACGGTTGGAACTGGACGGATCTAAAGAGGGTTAGGTTAGCGTTTGGGAGTCGTGACGCATGACGCTCACCAGAGTCTCCGAGTTCGCGACATCCACAAGCCAACAGCGAGGCTCAGACGGCACCACGCTGCTTCTCCACCTCCAATAATCAGCCTTGGCATAAGACTCGGAGTCACCAACGACCATCCAGAACATTTCATCATCTCCATCGTTCTCGCCCTCCACGAGCTCCTTCACCAACGTCCCCTTGGCGGCCATATCCTGCGCGTACCGGAGCGCCGCGGTCCGTTCTGCTGCCACCGAGCCACAACCATGCCATACATAAATGTTATCCAAGATGGAGATACAATAGCTGTACCCGGAACATAGGTTCCTAATGTTCTGTGGGTGGATGATATCAAGGTTTCAGGGTTTATTGCATAGAGAGAACGAACCAGATCTATTTCATCGATCAAGATGTGACCATCATTTGACCTTACGACATGCATCGCAGTATTCTCGGAGGACCAGTGAGCTCTGGTGCCCTGGAAGACCAGTCAAGTCATCGACACTCTCCAAGTCATATCCCTCCTTACCTGGCGGATCGCAAGTTGTCCTCCGAGAACATAAACGAGTTCCGCAGGCTCGCGCTGCTGATCAACCACATCCTACACACAGTTATATCACATAAGCCAGTGCACTCACGACAAATGGGAGACACAGACCGTCGAAGTACCGTATCGTCGCGTGAGCTCGCCAACTTTCTTTTCCTCCTTCTCTCCAAAGTGACACTTCTTCCCCTTCCAGCACCATACCTTGGTAGCTACAAGCCCACTCTCGCGGGACTTGGCACGATGCACGATGACAAGTACCTCGGCATCGTAGAAGATATGCGTGTCACGCTGAACGGGGATAGCACTCGTGTGTACGACCGACATCACCTCGACCGAGACCGTACGCAGGTCAGAATTCGGCACGAACTCGGTCACTCTTTTTACCTTCAACAGCGCCGCAACGTCCAACTTGGGCAACGGCTCGTCGACATGATCTGTTTACGTTAGTTCAGACCACTCGGACGTTCACAAAGGTTGATCCTCACCGATGTGGACTGTTGAGGACCGAGACGAAGATGACTGCTCAACAGCACCTGCAGATTCGACACGTAAACTAAACAAAGGCCTCTCGCTGACGACCTTGCCTCCCAACACGCTTTGCCCCGCACCCCGCGACATAGTATTCACCGGAGACACCGCAGGCGTCCGCTCCTCTGCCAATGGGGGCATCGCGATAGCCGAGTACCGCTCAAAGCTCGACTTTCGTTTCTCCGTTGCAAGACCATCGAGGCCGGTGCTCGGAAGCTGGCGGGCAAGCACGGAAGCAGGGGCGGCGGCGGCAGGGACAGTCGCAACTTCTTTCTCCTTCTTCTGCTGCTGTGCCGCCTCGCTCAGCGCCTGTGCAACCTCCATTACCAATGCTCTATTTCCCGTGCTCGGGATCCGCGTGTGACGCGTAGGCGACGGTGGCACGGCCGTGCGTTCCTCCTTATCCGTCGATACCGGCTTCTCGTCTTTCTCTACCACTGCGGCCGCAGCAGGGTTGGCGAGACCAGGAAGGGCCCTGCGCCCGACCATGCCAGCGGCACCATCTGGGGTAGGTCTATTCCCCACCGAAGACGACAATGTGGGTTTGACCCCAATCAGCTTAGGCTCCGTCCGACGGTCAGTGACCCTCCCCGTACTACTCGTTGGGCTGACCTTCACCGGAGGTTCCGCTCCAGACTGGGAGTCCCCCGGGCCGAATGAGGCAGGTGCGCTTGACGCATCCGACGGACTCGGAGCGGGACCTGTCAAATCAGTAGATGATGACACGGCCGGATTAGACTGGCTGACCACGTCAGTGCCTGCGCTGGGTGGTTTTGGAACGAGAGACGCATCCTCTGGTCTCTCTTCTTCGAACCTTGCTCTACGCGGCTTCTTCGCCCTCTCCTTCGTAGGCTATCCACAGCATCCAGGGAGACAATCGACCAGTAGGGAAAACATGCCATTAAAACGACGCAAGGCAGCATTACACCATTAATCGACGTGAGGTATATGCATCAAGTCCAAACAAACCCAAAAAACAAGGGTGGGGCATCCATCAACCATCGATTCAGCTCAGTGTCACCAAAGAGGACGCACATGACTCAGTGGTTTGCCAGGCGAAGAGGGTAGCGGTGATGCAGATACCCTCGGCGTCTTCGCCCTGCCTGGGAGTGCATTGGTCCCAGCTGCAGCCCCGTGATTTACACCACTTCTACCCATCCCCGTCTCTGCCCCTCCAACTTGCACTCCTCCTTCTGATGCTTTGACACCCAACTCGTCGACGTTGGGTATAACAGGGTCGTCACCGGTCTTGATAGGTTTAATGTAGGATATCATCGTACTTGTAGATCCAAGGTTCTCCTCCGTGCCTTGGACGGGCAACCCATCCGATCTCTTCAGTGGCGTCTTAGGTATTGCTGGAAGGGAAGCTACACTCCGCACAGACCGTCCCGTATCATGTGTCTGGATCATCGGGACCTCCTGTCCTGATCTCATGCTCACATGCGCAGTGTATGATCGCGTCGGGGTAGCACTTTTGGCAGTCGCAAGTGGGGGTGATGGTGTACCGCTGCCATTGGCATTCATGATGGGAGTCCATCGATCAAGCACCGAAGCTCGTCTAGCACCCTTCTCCTGCACCTCACTACCGCCCTGACTAGGTGCAGGCGACGTAGAGGGGAACACATGCTTCGGAGTGGCAGAGGGGCTTCCCTGATTCTCACCACTCATTCTATCGCTTGCTTGAACGATGCTCTGAACGAATCCACGTCCCTGCAATCTGCTAATACTTGGTGTAGGGTCCTTCGCGGAAGAGTTGGTCGGCGGACGCAGGAAGGTGGCGGCCATACCGCGCTGAGGCTGTGGTGCGTGGGTACCGCGAACAGGCGACGGGGGCCCTGGGGATCTCGGGGGGACAGTCGACGTTGATGGTAGCTGGGGAGATGGTTGGTATCGGGGCGTCTGCCATGGAGCTGCCCCGGGGAAACTCACCCGTGTGGGGCTGGATTGGGAGGGAGTCTTTACTCGCATAGTGTCCGTACCTGGTGTTTTGGCACGCGGTTCGTCAAAGGAGGTCTTTGTGGAAAATTCTGTGGAGAGCGTCTTTGAGCGTGCCTCAATGATGACCGGCACCGCCTTTGACCGAGGGTCAGTCAGGGGTGCCGAGGTGGTGGGTGTCTTTGGAGGAATGTCTGTAGCAGAGGGGGTCTTGGGACGCGACTCTGTAATTGGACTTTTGACTGGGGAAACAGCCCTCCCACCATAATCCCGAGAGAGTGGGCGCGAAGAAAACGTGGAAGTAGGAGTAACTTTGAGTTCTGAAAGGCCGCCGTGTGGCGTACTTTGACGCCGTGCACGGATCCCGAGAGAGGACGGTTTAGGGGAGGAAGATTGACTGGAAGCTTGCTCCTCAATTTTCTCGACATACCTGCGAGCGACGTTGGAAGTGCTCATCATACGAGCACGAGAGAGCTCTGATGATACTGTCTGTGGAGTAGATGGTGCGAGGTTGGCTGGGGGGGATCGAGGCACGGAAGTTGGCGTCAAGGGTGAGGGCGAAACAGCGCCAGCCTCACGTCCGACCATCCCTGGCATCGCAACGCCCCCACGGCCGAATATTGGGTGCACCTGTCCATGATCCCCACGCCCATCATATGCGAGGCCCGCATCCAACTGTGGCTCATGCCGCCTGAGTCGTGGACCAGATGCGTTACCTCCCATGAAAGCCGCAAGCGACATGGGAGCTGGTTTTGCCCCAATCGACGTCGATTTTATCGCAGGCTTCGGCAGCGAGACAGTCGACGCTGATAGCTTCTCAGAAGATGCCCCCAGATCACCCTCCACAGTACGCGGCGAGCTTTCCTGGAGCTTAGCTGCAGTGCAGGCCGTTAAGACGGGTACTTTTCCTTCGGTCGTAGGCCAGATCACCTACACAAATTGACCCCATGCATGCCAACACCGAAATCGCCACTCTGGCCTGTTCTGCTTCTCCTCGTTCTTGCTAGCCTGGCCCTTACTATCTCCTCTTCTAAACGCCGTTGCTCGGCCTCATCATCGGCGTCGACTTGACGTTGCATCGCCTTTATTCTGTTTGTCCATTCCGCGAGCCCAGTGTCCGTTGCAGCCGAGTTGGAGTATGCTGGAGCAGGGGGGAGATCAAACCGAGGGGAGCGCGGTGTGGACGTCGCCGACATCACTAAGGGCAAAGAGCTGAATCTTTGACCCTCTTGTCTAATGGCTTGAGGAAGATGAATTTGGGGAGTGAAAAGTGTGCCTTTGTAAGGGAACACAAGGCTACCAGATTTGCTGCGTACTAGAATGGCGTATGCTGATGTAATAGTGAATTAACAAAACAATAATAGTCCAAGTAAATGTCCATTAGTACGATCAAAGTTCATAATACAATGTGCACTATTCGTGAGGCGTAGTTAAGAGTCCTTGACCGTGTCGCAACATCATCTAAGAACCCATTCCAGACTATCCTCAAAGCTTCACGCACTTTGCTCAAGCAAATATGACGAAAGCAGAGGAAACAGCGATCAGCATGGTTACACCAACGTTAAGGCTGCTGACAGAAAGGGAGGCAGCTCCACCCGTCGAGGTCGTCGTTGAGTTGGAGGCAGTCTCCTGGACATTGGAGGGCATCTGTCCATCTGTTCGAATAAATTCATGAACTTATCCTGGTGGAATCACTCTGAACACGAACCGGTGAAAGAAGAGCCACACAAGGACTGAACATAAGGTTGTTCAGTCGTTGCGACCGAGGGGAAATCCTGAGCGAAAATGGTGTATGCAGCCTTGGAGCAATTGGAGCATGTAACATTTTGAGGAACAGTGACATTGCTCGTTCCAGACATCGCCTGTGCGATTATGCTAGCGATGTTGTTGATAGAAAGGGTGCCGGTCGCCGATTGGAGGTCGGTAAGTTCTTCAGTTGTACAAAGAGTGCTTGTCGAGGTGCTGCGCAATAATAATTAGCGGCGAGAAAGTACAGTCGAAAGGCAAACTCACTCCTTCAAGCAAAGGATTTGTCGAGTAGCAGGGTACGCAGCTTCGACGATGTTTGTGACCGTGGTAGTGTTAATGTTCGTCAGACCAAAACTAGCGAGGTCGCTGGAACAGCCAGTTGTGATATTGGTGACAACAGCCTGGAGGGTAGCGTTGCTACACGGGCCCTGGCTACACATTCCGGTCAGCCAACTGTTAACGGTCGGAATGATAGATGTGTTGCTGGAGTTCGACAAAGCAAGGGGTGCGAGGAGAGAAAGGTCAAGGCAAGTGGCCTGAGGGGAGCCCGCGACCGCAAGCAAGGCCGAAGAGCATTGACTCGAAATGCTAATAAAATTAAGGGATCAATAACATGAGCGCCCAGCATTGTACGTGTGACTTACGACTGAGCAACGGCGAGACCGGCGCCGGTGATGAGAAGAGCAGGTTTGAAGAACATGATGGCTGAAAGGTAATTCAAAAGGAGTTGAAGGGGCAATTAAAGCGTTAGGAGGACAACACTGAGGAATCCAAGTGGCAGAGAGTAGGAAGAGGGGACGCAGCTGTGTTGTTGTTCGCCCATTTATAATCTCTCCTGTCTCCGCAGTGTGCCGCATCGTAGTTACTGGCTTAGTCAACAACCTGCCAGGCACTAGTGGACACAGTCATTGTTGCAAGATCAGATGCGGCGCCGCTTGCTGTACCGTCCAATCATACATAGCACTCACCAACAGCGTTATTTACATCACCACACCAGGGCGCCGCGTGTTCGGTCGGGTTCAAAGAACCCCCATTTGCGAGAACAAAAACCTTTTTAGAGTTGGTCGGGAGAACAATGAGTACGTTATGAAGCACTGGTTGCTTAGTCATCGATGGTAGCATCAGTAACCGGGTTGCAATTGACGACTGAAAGGTACAGCACTGCAAGACATTCAGGTGTGAGTGACTTGGTGTATTCTCATCATTTACTTAATTTTTTTTTGCGTATGGTTCAGGATTATGCACAGCCGTGCACACTTTTTTTGGATGGCCTAGGCATGGTCCGACTTGGTCGGTAGTTACGGCCCTGCAGGTCATCGATTTATCCTTCAGTGGACATCAAGACCTGACTTTCAGATATTATTCGCTTAGATCCCTGTTCGGACAAAAGACGACTATTCATTATTGCGCCCTTACAGCCACATACTATAAGGTCGATGGGTCCTGTCTCCACTCTGACCCCGCGTTGTCTCTACCGTCGACATCGAGCCCACCTCCCCCTGTAGTATGACATTCTCCCCCCTTAATTTACTCTGCTTTCTACTCTCGGTTTGTTCCAACTATGTCTTCGTCGGGCCGCTTCTGCGAAGCTGCAAAAGCAAACCGAGCACTGATACTTCATCCTTGAGTTCAAGCACAGGGTTCTCCAGTCCTCCTCCCATCCCTACAGTTGAAGCTGTCTCGACCAGCAGTAATCCATTGAATGCGACAACATTGTCTTCCGCACCGAGTTCAGTTTCTCCATCAGGTCCCCTCCCCACTTCGTCAGGCTGCTTTCCGTCTTTGAATTTTCGAATGCCATCGAATCTCCCAAAATCACTCGACAACTGGTGGTGTCCCATGGACACCGAGTATGCGTTCATGGGTTTCAGTTATGAGAT
This sequence comes from Caloboletus firmus, assembly GCA_038094755.1. Taxonomy (NCBI): domain Eukaryota; kingdom Fungi; phylum Basidiomycota; class Agaricomycetes; order Boletales; family Boletaceae; genus Caloboletus; species Caloboletus firmus. The sequence continues at coordinate 6,887 of JBBPUO010000025.1, read as the reverse complement.
TACTGCATGTTGGTCCCCGTCATATCGCCCTATGCTTGTTCAAACTGATATCATCTCAGGCCAGAGCCCGAGCCAGCTCAATACAGAATTTGCCGACATCAGAAACAACTTCAATGGTCGGTATGTCCGTCTCTACGGCGTGTGCGACAATCCCGGTTTCTAGTACGTGTACTCTCCATCATCTATATCATCCTTTCTCTAACTTAAATGTGCAGTGATGACGTCGTGAATTCTGCATGGAACAATGGTCTTGGAGTTCACGCACTAATATGGGTATGCTCTGTGTTTTCTAAGATTTATTCTGTCAATCACATCCTGCGGTTTGGTTTCGATGGTGGTGACGAGTGGGAGATCCGTCGCGATTCACTCATTAACACGCTCACTACCAATCCCAAGGCCAAATTCGTCACGCGTGGCGTGCAGTTTGGCTCTGAGCCATTATTTGATAATGCCCTTCCCTACG
>JBBPUO010000024.1:85609-100906 GCA_038094755.1 Caloboletus firmus | reverse complement strand
GCTAATGGCGATATTACGTTTGTCCGTCTTGCAGTGTGTATGTTAGCCCAAGGGTAAACCGCAAACTTCGCAGTCGTGTCCTCCGTGCTCATTTTCAAAAGTGCAATGAGGACAGATCCTAACCCGGGCGTTGCCACCTCTTCGACTCTGAACGGCCTCTTCCGCGGCAATCTGATCGAAGATGTCCTGGGGAATCTCGTCATGCATATGTCCCAAGTCTGTTGGAGCCGACGAAGTTGGACGAGCAGCTGTTGGGAATATTACTGTACCCAGGCGATAATGTCATGTTATGCAGGAGGAACTCACGAGCACTTTCACGGGCAAAGGTTATGAGTGTCTGCCACCCGTCTGTCTTCATGAGCGCATCTAGCACGGAGGGATCTTCCAACAATCGGGGTGAAGTTACCGTCTGTATAAAAAGCTTTATGTCGTCCTGAACAGGCTGGGTTGAATGGGAGCGCGAGTCATTAGAGTAATCGAAAACCATACCGGTGACAGTAGCTGGGTGGTTTCAAGGAATGCAATCAAGTGCCAATCACTAAGCCAATTCGCGATCTCATGACGTTTAACCGCGTTACGCGTGTCCTCAAGGGACGGTGTTCCCAGGCGGTTGAGTGAACTGAGAATGCTTTCGACCTGCTGATCTTCGAGTCCGGGACGATTTTCAATGGCGAACTCCGTCGATTGGAACATTGGATTTGGTGATTGGGGAAAGCCATGGGTGACCTGTCGAACGTTTCATGATTCCTAGGATAGCAAGACGCAAGGTCACACCTACATTGACGAGAAGATACTCCACTGGAAAACAGGGTTTTGCGCTCTTCTTAACCTCGAGACGATACTCATTCTTGTATCGATAGAATACGTCGGGAACGTAACGTGCAGAGTCCTGGCTACGGTCTTCCTCCTTTACCCGGACGATGCCGGGTTCTACGCTAGCTTCGATCATGTCCGCTGTGACCATGGCACAGGCTTGCTCTGACACTTGGTAGGCGGAGATGTCGACTTGACCATCTTCTGTCGCGGTGAGAATGGCGGTGACCATACGAGAGCCAAAAGCACCGGTCGAGGATGATTGAGATGGGGTGGGATTGGCGTTCTGAACTGTGGCGGAAAAGATGGCTTCCAGCGAAGAGACAAAATACGATTGCGCGTGTCTCTTGTAGACATTCTTGGTTCGATCATCTGGAGTTGGGTCAAGATCCGTGAAAATATACCCAACGATCGATAGAGGGGTTGACGCTGCTTTAGCAAGTTCTCTGATACGTTGTTCGTCTTCCCATGGAATGCCCAGAGTAAGACCATCGAGCTCGCCCTCCTGGGGAGGTTCATATATTGCTTCCACCACGGCTTTAATGCCCATCGGCACTTCGTTGTAAGGTTCATAGCGCCCGATAAGCCAGCCAAAGCGCTGAAGGCCGGTTGCTCTCCAGGCTTGTAGGAATCGTTCCACGATGGATTGTGTTGCGAATTCCAAGTGGTCTACCATTCGGAACGGTTGAGACTGTAGAGTGATCGCAGACGGTTGACAGGCGGTACATATTCCTGATGGCCATGATGGGTGATTACCTGTCGGACAGGGCACCTTGACTTTGTACGAAGTGGGGGAGAGTGGGGGGAGGGCCTGAGCAGCAGCAGAGGATGACTTTGGAGAGAGCTTGCGGAGATATGCATGATATGACAAATGCTTTATGCTGTGCTCAGCCTGGTAGGCCGCGTCATAAGGTTCCAAGGGCATGCAGTAGTCACACATGCCATTCGACGCGTGCTTGCAAAAGCGCGAGTCACGGCTACGAGGAATTTTTCCGTCCCTTGATCGCCAATAGGAGTCGACGGGATCCTCCTGCACGTTCTCCCATATGTTGTTTTGCTTTTGGGTGTGTGTGTGGCCGTTGGTAATGACAGACGATGAATCTGGATGGGTGGAAGTGGGCAGATCCTGATAGTCAACAAAGATGAGATCGCCATGTCTGGAGCGATCATAAGCGGGGGCCGAGCAAAGATAACAGACAGGCGTACTTCAATCCGAGCGACTGTAAATTTCTACCGGTGAGACGTGTGACGAGAGTCTCGTTGCCTCGTGGTTGATTTGATATGGTGATTGATGCCGGGTCGACGTTCTTGCTGGCGGTCTGGATGATCTGGAGAAATGGAGTGAGCTGGAGCAGCCAAGGGAGAGGAGTGAATGTGCCTTGTCGACGAGGAGATGGATGTCATCGGATGGTGAAAGTTCGAAACGAAAGTTTCCATCCTTTGATCTGGTTCTGATTAACTGACGAAATGTTTAACGGATTTTATGACCTCGAGAATGCGATGGAGGAATACTTGCCATGATCTCGCTTGACTGAGGGTCGACTCGGAGCAAACAACACCCTCTCTTTACATGTCAGTAATGATTACATAATCAATTTCCGTCATCATGAGAATGGATGGCGAATGCTAATGAATCTGTGGCAGCCTCGAGACTGTGAAATGGGCAGACTTTATCCACCCCGGGGCCATGTCCTCGCCCTCAGCTAACCGACAAGAACTCGACTCTCCCCTCCGAGACGACATCAACGCCGAGTTGGCTCTTTGGAAACAGCTTACATTCAATATGCCATCCCCCACAGACAACCGCCACGAGGACCACCCTGGCCAGAGTCACCCAAGTGACGGCTCCACTACACTCAGCGTAGGACATCCCTCTCAACATTCTCTGACATAGCTCACATGTTTGCTGTGACACCAGAGTTCCCAACAATCCCCCCCACACTTCCAACTACCCCTCACTGGTCCGCCCCCGCTCCCCCCAGAGACATACAATTACCTCATCCACGCGCTCCTCTCCCTGCAGGGTTCAGCATCCCATCCATACCCTCAGAACTATCCGCCAACATACCCGCATCCAATTCATTCAAGCCTGCTCCCAAACTACCCTTCCACCTGGCCGCCTGGTACCACCCCCCCAATCATCTCGGTTGCCTCTATAGCTGGTCCTTCGTCGTTTTATCCAACAAACTTACCGATGCCACTTCCCCCGCATGCTGTACCACAAAGCGCCGGTTCTTCGCAGCTTTCTCCTGCTTCTGCAGGGTCCCCCACGACCGCATCAACTGCACCAGACCCAGAGGGAACGGAGGACGCGATGTCTACCACTGAAGACAAGCGGCGCAGGAACACGGCTGCCTCGGGTGAGGATGTGCGCAATTCATGACAGATCGTCGTTCTAACTGGATAGGATACCCACAGCGCGATTTAGGTTAAAGAGGAAGATCAAGACGCTCAACCTCGAGCGTACAGTTACAGACTTGGCCGGGAGGACAGAAGAACTCGAACGGGAGGCAGCCGATCTTCGGCGAGAGAACGCATGGTTAAAAGAGATCGTTCTCCTGAAAGGTAGAGATTTTACTGCTTTGAATGTTGGATCGCAAGCACCAGCACCCGGGAATCGACACGGGGGAGACGAAAGAGACGATGGTACGCACACCGAGTCAGAACCCGAGTCGACAGTAAGACGCAGGGGAAAGGGGAAAGAGAGAGAGAGACGAGAGAAAACATGACTTGATTAACGTAGAAATCGCCCCATTTGTATACGTTCAACCGAATTGTCGAGAAACTTTGTCCAGTAACTTGATTCAATGTACGGTCTGCTACGGTTCCCACGCGGGCACACATGTCGTTTGGACGTCCACCATCAATTAATGTCGGTTTCCAGACCACTCCTCCTGATCGTGGTTCATTCCCCCTTGACCACGATGGTATGAATTGATGTTCGTTCGTCGGGATTTAGTTGACCTTGTCCTAGGTGAATGCAGAGATAAAATGATGCAGTACATGGCCTGCCTCAAGAAAAACTCCGGTACGTCCACGCCTTGCAGGTCATTCAGCAAACAATATCTCGAGTGCCGAATGTCCAAGTGGGTGCTCTGCCTACTGACCGTGACCCCGTCATTTAAACGACTTGCAAGAGGACTCATGGAACGGGACAATTTCAAGAACCTCGGGATGGGAAAGGTCGATGATGCAGACGTCTACAACTTGTCAGAGGATCGGAATCGTCGCTGAGGCAATGCAGATGATGCTCGTAGGCAGTATGTAAATTTCGCTCGCAGCTTCAATCAATTCGTTTGTCTACTCACTTATATATCTTCCAGTCTGCTTCAAGTTTGTTGTTGCACATCCCGGAAATATTACATAAAATTCGCTGTTTATTAATTCCGTGTTCCCCGGCATGATCCATTCAATGCCAAAAGTTGCACGTTCGACTGCTCGCAACCAAATCAAGTAACTTATTTTCACATGACGAAATATTCCTCCGACATAGCCAAAGAACGTTCGTCTGGACAGTGGTCAAATCCTTCGGCCCAATGAGAAATTTCTTTTTCGTAAAGGCAATGTCTGTGGTCTATGCCTCGGCCTCCGTCTTCACTGGCAATCACTAGTGTTGATTCCGTGCTCCCATGCTTGCTCGCGCATACTTGATGTTTGCTGCTCTGCAAGTGTTTCTTGTGCTAGCTTCGCCTGCACAACAGACATTCGTATCAAACAAGAAACCCTACGATGTACAGGTGTGCATTTTCTCGCCCATCAGCATTCGTTTCACAAGACACATCTAACAGGCTCATCGAGGCGGGAGAGGTAATACGGTCGAAAACACATTGCCAAGCTTTGCATGGTATGATGCATTTGTGATATTCGCATGAATCAGCCGTGAAATCTGTGAAAAGGGGGCTTATTGACGGCGCAACGACTCTAGAGCTCGATAATGGCATCACGTCGGTCAGTACTGTTTCCACGTCTACCTTCCTGGGATCTCAGCTATGCAGGACGGTGAGGTTGTCGTATGGCATGACAACCAGATAATGGCAGAAAAGTGTACAGATACTCATCCTATCGTAAGTTGCAAGACACTTCCGCAATTTATCTTCTCATGGGTCCCTACAAAGTTCCCTGGCGACCCTACGTATCCATATGTTGGCAAATTTATTGCAAACTTGACCTTGGCCCAAATAAAGACCCTTGACTGCGGGTCAAAGCGGCAGAGTGACTTTCGTATGGGTTCTCCGTTTTCCCCCGGATTTCGTGATGATAACCTTGGCCAAAAGCCCAGCAACTTCTTTACTCTGGTGCTCGCATACCAACACTCCAGGAAGTTTTTGATTTTGCGACGTGCGCAGATCCCTCGCATCAGATATTGTGGAATATAGAGTCAAAAATCAACCCTGAGCATCCTAATCGTACTGCAAGAGTTGAAGATTTCGTACGGAAGCAGCATGCGATCTTCTCTGCTAGCCCTTATTACAGGTCAATCACAGTAAGTCACGTCACCAAAAAGTGAAGTCCCTCCTGACACTGACTCCCAGTATCAAAGTTTCGATTGGAGAACTCTGATCGCAATGAAGGTAACAGTATTTCTTGAGTTATAGTATGCCTCGAACGCTGGGATTTAACAGGAACTTGATCCTCTGATCCCAATATCGGCTTTGATCGACGAGTAAGCATGGTCCGATGTTTGCTTCTGCTTGCTGCGCTAACTTTGAACAGAGAGACGGCTTTCACGCCGGACAACAGCACCAGCCCGTGGCTCGGTGGTTTACATCTTGACAGCTTCCCAGGCCCATCTCTCGGTCAAAAGATGGCTCAAGCTGCACGGGCTATCAATGCAGATATCCTCTCGCCGTGTGGGACGTGCTTTGCCCCTTCGTTTGTAACCTTTGAAGACGACCTTAATTTCACAACACAAGCCATGGTCCGGGAAGCTCATGTTCTTGACCTGATCGTCAAGCCATGGACAGTCAGTTTTTGAATGTCAAAGTTGCATTGTCATGCCATGCTGATGCGATGCTCTTGATAGATGAACGGTCTGGATAGAATTGACGAGTTGTTCCGATTTGGTGTAGATGGCATTATCACGGATTGTAAGTCGCGCGTCACTCATTGCAGTGTGTCATCTAAATGCACAACAGATCCTGGTATTGTCAGGAGATGGGCAAAGCAGCAAGGATTTGCGGTAGCACCAAAGTACCCGAAGCAACGCGTCTTTTCGTGCTTGGAGAAACATTTACAAACATCCGGGCTCGCACAGTTCCAACCAACGTCTGTGCAAAAGCGTGGGAAAGTATGACAAAAACAGGGCATATTCATAATCAATCAAATCATAGAGAGTAGCCTTTCGGAATAGAGTCGAGGGTTGAAGTGTACACAGAGGTTTTGCAGGTTTTGTTTTCGAGACCGGGCAAAAGAAGAAGCTGAAATTAGATGGAATAAGAAACTATTTTAAAAACTCTGCTCATGGTCACTTTCGGTCCTTGGCGTCGTGTCACGGGTCGACATGATTGCAAATTTGGGCCGCAGTTAGAGTTCGGTAAAAAAAAATAGATATGATCTTCCGACGTCATCGGCCGGCACGCTCGGCAGGCTTTTTGAGTACAATATGTGCGGACGCGTGCAGGCGGCAGCGAGTCCGACTGGAATAGTCACGGATATAAATTATTATAATGTCAATCCGACTATGTTACAATATCCCGTCTGTAAATGTGTGCCAACATTATTGTGGCTGGGGGAGGTATATCAGGGGTATGTCCGTCTGGTATCGCTCAACCCGACGCTGACTATCGGTATGACGGGACTAGGCGGCGATTGCCTTGTTCCTGTCCCGCCTGAACGTGAATGTCACCATTCTCGAGAATCGCCCCAGTCGACCTACACGCGCTGAAGGCGGGATTTTGATCCTGGCTCCAAATGGAATGCATGTTTTGAATGGACTTGGTCTGGCTCGCACGCTTCTACAGCGGGATAGCGGTGTCCGGGTGCCCTCGCTAACGATCAGCGACTCCGCCGGTGGACTCATTGGCAGGGTGCCGCAAGGTTCGGAGGAACGCTACGGGTTTGCCTCCACCATGGTCATGCGCTCCGACCTTCACGACGTCTTGCTAGACGAAGTCGAGAAAAAACGACTCCATATCGAGTGGGGCGCTCGAGTACAGTCTATCGGAGAATATGACGACGGTGTAATCGTGCGTTGGATCCAGAATGGAGTACCGCAGGAAAAGAAGGTCGACCTCTTGATTGGAACAGATGGTATTTGGAGTACCGTCCGACCAAGGTAATGTCAAAGTCCCCGCTCCGGTAAGATCAGCAACCTCACCGCTCTTTCGAAGCATGTACAATTGCCTCGGACACTCCGTACCCAAACCGGAATACAGCGGTTTAGTTGGCGTAGGCACTCTCATCAACATCGATAGCGTGCCTGGCTTATCGGGCCTCCTTAACCCGGATGAGCCATGTGTGATGATTCACGGGCGACAGGGGTTTGTCGGTATGGCAATTTTCGACAAGGAAAGGAAGAAGGTGGGATGGTGAGTGTCACCAGTCCACTGCCAGGATACGATGCGTACAATCGACATTCACCACAACTCCAGGTGGACAACGCACGAGGCACCAGATCGAACTCGAGAGGAATGGAAAGTTCCCAAGAAACAGGCCTTGCTCGAGGTGAGTTTCTTTCTATGCATTCCCACCACTCATGCCGATTTTCACAGATGCGGGAGCGATACTCGAACTGGGCATTCCCGGTTCCCCAACTGATCGCTGCATCAGAGGCTTCCGATGATGAACTATTCGTCTGGCCTGTATTCGAAGTTCAGAAGCTGGAACACTGGCATAGTCGACGTACGATACTTATTGGAGATGCTGCTCATGGTACGTGGGATTTCTATTAGAAGTCGTGCTGGTAGTTAAGTCCGCTCTATAGCGATGCCCCCGCACTCTGGGCAAGGAGCATCTCAAGCGCTTGAGGATGCCGGTTATCTTGCCTACCTTTTGCGAAGGCAGATTGAAAGTGCACCATCTTCTCCTTCTGAGGCGAATGAACTGGACTGGGAATCCACACTGGCCACTTTTCAGATGGATCGACAGCCTCGAGTCAATGAGATCGTGGACGAGGCAAACCGCCGCGGCAGCCTGAAGAAAGAGCATAGTGTGATCGGGCATTTCGTGCGCAAGTGGATGATGAGGACTGTGTTTTTGTTCATGCGGGAGAGCTGGGGGGACGGCTGGTTTGGGTACAAGGTACCAGGCATTGACGAGTGGTAGTCGTGGCTGTACTCTTTGCTTCGGGAATATGCGGGTCCGTCGCGAAAGACTCCCGTCTGCACCAGAAATTGTCAGTAGTATCCGACACCCAACCACCGCCAAAGATGGCCTCCTTCCAAGCCGTCAGAAAAGTAGTTAACCTCCCCCCCACCGTCCGCGCCCTCCCCAGCGGTCTTCCCATCGCACCCCGGCTCAACCTCGCCGTTCGTGCACCTGCGGACGAGCATGACCACGGACATGGTGCTGCTCCTCGCTCGGACGCGCCGAGGAGCTTCTTTGGTGGCGTAGAGACGACTTCTGTGGGCCTTGTCTCCCGGACCTACGTTTGTAAGTATGTCTCGAAAGCACACGTCTACCCATGCTAATCCCGACCTCCGAAAAAAAAAGCACCGTCTACAACGTCTTTCTACCAGCCCCGTCTCCTTCATACCTCCGCCGTTGCAAAAGACGCTCCAGAGGTCCCGGATTTCTCCTCATACCGCCCCAAGTCGGATGAAGCCAATCGTGCCATGTCGTACTTTATGGTTGGTTCTCTTGGCGTCCTCTCTGCCTCTGTCGCCAAGTCCGCCATCACTGGCTTCCTTGAGACGATGGCCGCATCCGCCGATGTCCTTGCCCTTGCAAAGACTGAAGTCGAGCTTGCCAGTATCCCAGAGGGCAAGAACGTCATCATCAAATGGCGCGGAAAGCCAGTCTTTATTCGTCACCGCACACCCGACGAGATCCAAGAGGCCAGGAGCACCAACTGGACAGCGTTCAGGGACCCAGAGAGCGACGAGAATCGGACGAAGAAACCCGAATGGCTAGTCATGCTCGGTGTTTGCACCCATCTGGGTTGTGTCCCAATTGGCGAGGCAGGTGACTTCGGAGGGTGGTTCTGTCCTTGCCATGGTTCGCATTATGATATCTGTAAGTTTCATCTAATCCAACGGTGCCCTCTGCTAACATGCTTCCAATAGCCGGTCGCGCACGCAAGGGACCAGCACCGGTAAGGAAACCTATTTCCTGGTCGATTCTGATGATTGAAACTTCTCTCTTGTAGCTTAATTTGGAGATTCCTCCCTACGAGTTCAACGATGCAGATGGCAAACTCATCATCGGGTAAAGGGTGACTACCATGATATCATTAGAATCCATGTAGTTCGCGGATACATGCAATTAGAGGCCTTTGCGTGAAACCGTGATCTCTATGTGTGTACGCTAACTAGTCCAAAACCGATAGATAAGATATTTCTGTAGGTAAGTTGGCGACTAAGCGTGGTAAGTGCCTTAAAGCTAGTAGTAGTTGCACATCGTTAACGGGATTGTCACCGGAAAGTAGAATAGAAATAGACGTGTGTGTGAATGGATATTAGTGCGCTAAAGCCCTCAGTGAAGATTGTGAGAGGTTGAATGCTGGGCCAACAAGGAGGAACAACGTCTACCCAGGAATTGCGAAATACTATTACCCTTGGGGTTCCTCCTCAGTTAGCACATTGCGGGGTCTTCGAGTATGCCCGTCCCAAAGGCACGGAGACATCGGAGGGGAGGTTGAATTGGGCGGCGTCATCGCCGAAGGATACGAGGATGGTGTGGAATCTCGGTGTATTGAGACGCCATCGCAACGAGCGATTGGGATCGGGGTGGTTGGATGAAGCGGGGACACAGCTCCCGACTTCAATGATGAGGTCGTCGCACTAGATTCCCCGGTGGCTTGTCGCAGGGGTTCCGCACTACTGTCCTTGGATACGCGACCAAGAGTTCCTGGACCGTCGTTGTAGTTACCTGCGGAGGCAATGCTGAAGGTTTTGGTCTTCTGTGCAGTCCTTGGGATGGGTCCAATGAGAGAAGGTATTTGAGAACTTGTAGTAGTCGAACCAAAATCCCACGAATCCGCGGTACGCTGAGTTGTCAAGCTTTCTGGACGGTGACGGCGTTCTTGACGCATGGTTAGTGGAGGAAGCCCATGTAATATCGTCCCGACCAGATATGATTTCTTCTTTGCGTTCTTGAAAAATGGGGTTCGCAAAAGTTCAGCTGCTGTTGGGCTGTATGTGTGTGAGGGAACGATTCTTCGGCAAGTAATACAAGAACTACTTACCGTTTCGAGGGATCTTTGGCAAGACATGCATCGACAACCTCCTTGAACGCACGGGAATAACGGTGTACGCCTCCTTCCCGATCCAGGGTTGGTGGTTTTCCCTGGACTCTGGAGAGAGAATAGGCTGATGAACGGATAACCCGTGGGTCACATAGTAATGTAAGACATACGTTTGAAGAAGGACGGTGTGTGCACTTTCACGCGATCGTGGTGGACGGCCTTGCGTGAGTTCAATGGCAGTGATTCCAAACGACCAAATATCAGCCTTGGCGTCGTAACGTTTTCCCTGGATGAGCTCTGGCGCCATCCAGCATGGCTATCAATGGCAGATGAGCGGAGGTGCTAGACGCACGTGGGTAAGCAAGGACGCACGGTACCAACGAAGGACTTGCGTTTGCCGAACTTTGGACGTGAGAGAGGGATGCCGTCACCTGAACATTTGGGGCGGGATGGGAGGTCGAATTTCAGGCCTGAGGTGGCAGAGCCGATGGGATGATCGACCGCTTGTTCACCATCGTCTACGAGGGGAGCGGCAACGCCAAGATCACCTACTAGAACAGTGCCGTCATCATCGACGAGCAGGTTGGCCGCCTTTATGTCACGATGAATGAATCCATTTATGTGGAGGTAACTGGATGGAACTGTTAGAGTGACTAGGAGGACTGGGGAAGGAGGACTGACTTGAGGCCTTCTAAGGCCTGTTTGAGGATACACTTCACAACTTCCTCTTCCATGCCACCGGGCCAAGCAAAATTCATGATGTCCGCAGCGCTACCTTTGTTCATGAGACGGAGGGCGATATAGAGTTTGTGGCCGTCGATCCAGCTTCCACGTACGCGGAGGACGTTTGGGTGCTTTGAAAGGGACATGAGCTGGGTCTCGCGCTGAAGGAGGGCGAGAGAATGGGGGGGAAGGGAGTCGAGATCAAGGACCTTGAGCGCACACGGAAATGGATGAGGGAGTTCCGGAGGGGGAGGGTTGTACACGGCTGCGTACACGAAGGAAGACGCACCGAACCCAATGGGGGAACCAATGGTGTAGTCGTCGGGGCGATCGCTGAGCAGAAAAGAATATGAGGGAGACCGAGTTTGAAGCTAGATAAGAGCGAATGAATACCTGAAGAGTCGCCATTCATCTTTGACGGCACCGATGAAATTCTTGACCGACATGTCGTGCACAGCTGGCGTCGTGGAAGTGGTCGCCGCGGTCGTCGTGGACGTTGCGGACGATGTGGACGGTGGGTCGGCTGATATGTCTCAGTGTGCGTATGTCTCTGATTTGATTGCCGCAGTTCCGATGAGCCGGATCCGTCTCGGGTACCCGTTTCGTTGTTCTCCTCCTCCTCCGCATCCTTCCGCTCATATTTTATGGCGCCAAAGGAGCCATGCGCTAAGTATCAGTACGTCCTTACTTCATCAGGCCCAAAGATTGTTCCCGTCCAAGACAATGTTTCGAAGGAGGAGGAGTCTCCAGCAGAGTACAACGCTGGGGGCTATCTGCCCATAAAGATTCACGACGTCTTCAAGGATGGTCGCTATCTCGTCGTCAGAAAACTCGGGTATTCCCCTTTCTCCCCCTTTCTCCCCCTACTCATCCTTTTCTCAGCTGGGGTCACTTTTCTACTGTCTGGCTCGTTCATGATACCCAGTGCGTCCCCCCTTCTCCCCCCTGTTCTCTTTTTCATTCTCCAAAGCCAATCCCGCTATTCTGCCCTCAAGGTTGTCAAGTCTGCTTCCCGCTATGCCGACACAGCCCGCGATGAGATAAAGCTTCTCACCAAAGTGTCCGACGCAAATCCTGCTCACCCAGGTCGTGCCTTCATCGTCTCTTTCCTCGACTCTTTTACGCACATTGGGCCAGAAAACCACATATGCATCGTTTTTGAGCCCCTTGGAGAGAACCTCCTGGCTCTCGTTGAGCGCAACAAGAAAAAAGGTGTCCCACAGCCTCTTGTAAAGCTGATCGCCAGGCAAATACTTCTTGGCCTTCAGTACCTCCACGATGAGTGTGACCTAGTACATACTGACATCAAGCCAGAAAATATTCGTATGTCCACCCTCTCCATCCCTTCCATTTATTAACATTCCTTTCTAGTCATCTCCATCCCGGACATTGAAGCTCACATCCTCGCGGAACTCTCTGTATCCCCTTCTCCTCGTTCGCGTCAAGTCGGTGTGCCTCACCCTACAAGGCTTCGCTTGGGCATGACCATCCCCAACCGTCGACCTCCTGACCGCGAACGTCACGTCGAGATTTTCGACTCACAGCCATTGTCGAGCCCTTCGTCTAGATGCGGTAGCATCAGCGCGGGTGCAAGTAGCCCAAGTCTTCATACCCACTTCTTGTCTACCGTTCCCCCGCAAGGACCCTCTCCTAATAGCGGGCTTTCGAAGCACCCTGTCCCTCCAGATCCTAGAATTGCTCTCGCTGACCAGCCTTTCTTACAGCCTGGCAGTCCGTCCACAGCATCAACCACCTCTTCTTTTTCAATGCACGCCGGTACCAATAGTATCGTCAGCACCCCACCAACTTCCGTGGAGAGCGCAGATATTCCCGCGTTGACAAAGATGGCTTCCATCACAGTTTCTGACCATCCTCCGCGGTCGAAGGACTCGCGTAATTCTACTGCCGAGCCCCTAACATCGTCTCTTATCCAATCACATTCCCCAAATGACATTCCCCACGCCCCCATCGGTCCGTCGCTGCTCTCCCGGACTGCTCCTCAACGGACAAATTCCTCTGCTACGAGCCACTCATCCACCTCTTCCTCTACTGCTTGTCCTACCCCCCAGCCCCCTCCATGCCCTCTTGGGTATACCCCACTCATGATCAAGATCGCCGACCTAGGCAACGCAACACCCTCAAAGCAACATTACACTGAAGATATCCAAACCCGCCAATATCGTGCCCCTGAAGCTATCCTCGGGCGGCGCGACTGGGGAACTCGTGTCGACATATGGAGTGTGGCATGCGTCATTTTTGAACTACTGACTGCCGAGTACCTTTTCGATCCACACGGGCAGGGCGAATTATTTACCAAAGATGATGATCATATGGCTCAGATCATCGAGCTAATGGGTGATTTTCCTCTCCAGGCGAAGATGGGGGGCAGGTATAGTAGAGAATTATTCGATCACACAGGTCAGTCATCCAAACTTGCTGTCTAACCGTTTCCTGATGCGTTTCAGGTGTACTGCGATACATCAAAACGCTGAAGCCATGGCCGCTGTGCCGCGTGATGGTAGAAAAGTACCTGTTGTCGAACACTGCTGCCGCGCATCTCTGCGCTTTCCTGGAACCTATGCTCGTGGTTGACCAGCGAGAACGTAAAGAGGCACGAGATATGATCGACCATGAATGGTTGCACGTCGAGGATGCAGAATGGGTAGGTGTGGATGAGTGGTAAGCAACGTACTATCGTCCAACGGCCCAAGTTATGCTGGGACAGATATATAGATACAGATTCTAGAGCAACTTCTTGTGGACTATGATATTCGGGCACTTTTTGTCTCATATGTTGCATCCTCTGTAGTTCTCCCTCTTTGTTGTTTAGATAAGTTACAACATGCACGCGTTTCATTCACCTTGGTTAATGACAATCTGCTGCTGGCACCAGCTCCAATTGAATGTTTACGATTGCCACCTATTAGAAGAGAGCAGAATTGAAGTAATCGAGCACCAACAGTAATTACCTTGAACCTCTCGACGCTGCGGAAACCTCTCCTCCTGGAATAACATTTGCTTGACCTGGCGATGGTGCACGGTTGGCACCGAAAGTGGGGAAGCACTTTTCATCTTGCGGAGTCTGGTTTCAACTTTGATGCCCTTTCACCGCAGACTGTTCATTCAGTATTTACTGTAGGGTGTTGCATTTTTATGCATTTCACCTAACCCTTGGGTGACATTTCCTGGCCAATACATTTGTATTAGTAACTGGGAGAGGAATACATGATCAGAATCTTTGAAACTTCAACTACTAATGATGAATCAATCTATTATTCCCTTGGGTTGTGGATTGATATGTCTTTGAGTGCATTTACAAGGCCCGGGATATTGATGGCTTTGTCATCGAGGTTTGTTAAAGGTACGGAGGTCTGCTGCATGACAGGACCACTCCTGGTTGGACTCCCAACCATTGGGTACGGAGAGCCTGTGATGGTGGATCAGCCACACTCAGCACTGCAAAGCGGCAAAATGGTTCATCTGTACCTTGAGGCCTGGCTACGGCCATACAGCTGACCTTGGGGATCATTTGCCTTCTTTCGACAAATAGAGGGATTAGCTTGCCCGCTTTACACGCACCACATACTGTCCCAGGGAAATACCATAGTTACACAAGTAAATGCTGTATTCGAGTGCTTCGACTTACCACATTCATCTGGCCGTATAGATTTTGAGTATCTACCATAGCTAGGAGCAACCGATCAGACACTTCCGGTAGGACTTCATCGTGCCTACATCTTTGAGCACTTCTCGCATTCTAAAATCGAGTGTGAGATCGAAGAGGATACCAATCAAGACGACAGAAACGAGCTCACTCCATTCATATGGGTATGATATTTCATAGTTATGCCGGGTCTACTACAGTTAGTAGAAGTATTTCTGAGGTGAGTGTGGACTTACAGAAATGTGGATATTTGGATGCTTGTACATCACTTTGTCCGCCCTGGTGATAATTTTTTCGATAGTAGATCGGATAGCAAAAATGGCATGATACCAACCATGCTTTGAAAAGTTGACCATGGCCTTCCCGAGGGTGGTTATCGATCACCCAGCATGCTAAATGGCACATCTCGTGAGATAGGGTATTCCGAATGCGTTCTAAATGATCCATTCAAACCATCAGTACAATGCGTTGTGCCTGAAACTACAACTAGCTCACCATCGCAATCCAAGATCTTGGAGGCTAATTCAATCTTCGTGGTATGTATGCCCTCACGCGAACTAAAAATTAATAATCAACGCGTCTAGGGTACCTGGGGTGCGGTTCACTTACCTGTGCCAGCGCGCTCGTCCTGCAGTTGTCAACAAGCGTTTGCTCCATTCTAGAGTAGTATTCTTTGGGAGGCGATCACCGAAAACATTTTTGTTGAGCTCAACGAACAGTTCGGTGGCATACTTCTGTCGTCGAGCTTGCTCTC
>JBBPUO010000024.1:74273-85511 GCA_038094755.1 Caloboletus firmus | reverse complement strand
CTGGCCTTGTGCACTGTGTGCCCTGTTTTTTTGCTGGGTGACTTCCGTCCAGTCTGAGAGCATTCAGGAACATCATTCTTCTTCGGAGAGTCGAACAATGGGTTGCCCCTTGCAACTTCTTGACCTACACGAATAAACGAGGTCACGGTGAAACTTCCCTCGGTATGTTGGTAGAAAAGTGCTGACAATACCTTTGGCGGGAGGGATGTTTCGAATTGGCCTTCGGGAGCCGGGGGGGTCGTTCCTATATAAAGATGGGTAAGTCGGAACAGTGTTCCACCAAGCACGCACAATACGAGAATGCAGTCCTTGTCAGGCTCTCCATCGTCACTTGTATCGACATACAAAGGTATATGTTTTTCGGAAGAGGATGGTTGTCTCCTCGAGCCTGCAAACTCTTTTCTTCGCGACCTTTTGATCAAAGGGGACAATATGTCCGGAAGGTCCGAGGTGCTATTCGACTCGCTGTCGGTTAATTCGATAACATCGTTCTCCCAGGTAGAACCTGACTCATGATGTTTGTTTTCTCCTCGCAACGTGGATGCGAATTTGCTGCAGTTGTTCATCAGAATCCATGGAGGATCGCATTCTGCTAAAACCTCACCTTGGGTGTGGCTGACAAAGCCTACAGATAATTAGAGCATCATCATTGAGAGGATTCGGTACGAAGTCAATCACTTACACATCGTCCTCCGAATCAGATGAAATCTCTATGATTTGGAGGGTAGGGCTATTTTCGGCGGAGGACGACAGCCTTCTATTTAGGTAGTTGCAGTCAGGTTGAATGGTAGAGTCAGAACGAAGACTCTTGCCACAGCTTACCTCGATTTGTTTTTTTCGTTATTCAATACCATGACAGTACTATATGTACCACGCAATGCTCATGTCGCGCTGGTAAATTCAAGGTACGCGTCCGAGACTTAGGCACGTGCGTGTTGAACACTGTCACGTGACACCCGCTAATTATGTGCGACCGACGGCATTCGATGTTGTCGCCCGCCTAGCTCAATCGGATAGAGCGTCAGACTTTTACGATTGTACGAGTCGTGCAAGGCGGTGATCTGAAGGCTGCGAGTTCGACCCTCGCGGTGGGCTACGAATTTTTTCCCTCCTTTTAGTTGGTCCCAATAATCAATATTAATAACTAGTACTTCGAGTTCAAGGCAGTTGATGTTCGCAATCCAATTGTTGGAATTCTTAGGCAGACTGAAATAACCATAAATTCTATGGACAATTCATATCATGAGTGATTTAGCTTTGCCTGAGGGGAATCATTTCAGTTGGAGATGCACTGGCAAGACCTCAGGAGACGAATAACAACAAAAACAGACATAAAATGAAAAGGCAAAAAGGCAAAAACAAAGAAAAAACAAACACTCTAAAACTTATAGCCCACCGCGAGGGTCGAACTCGCAGCCTTCAGATCGCCTAGGTCTAAGAGTCTGACGCTCTATCCGATTGAGCTAGGCGGGCGTTGGTAACTAGGACATTAATCATAAATCTATCATTGCTCACTAACGACGCTTTGAAAAGCAACGCACACGCACACTAATACTATGCTGGTACAACACGACTATACCAAAGATAATGACTACATAGATCGAACATTATACCCCGACTCTGCGTAAATGAGTGAGAGACCACCAAACCTAACCACATCGAACTCACCTATGAACAACCTTCTTTTGCCCGCTGAACCTGATGATCTCTCTTTTCTCCAGGATGTATAACATACGTTCAAGGGCGTGGTTTGAATAGCCTTGTTGCGTGACGAATTCTCTGACGAGACTCTGGTAGCTCGTACTCCACCCTACCGGCAACCGCCTCCGGAGCTCTTTCTCTATGCGGCTCATCTCTTCGTTAAGCTCGCCTCGAGACATCCCATCAACAGAACCTGCCGACACCGCATCCATAGTCGAAAATTTGAATAGACGTATCGCTTCTTCAACGTGATGATTTTGCACGATGGGCGACAGGGTTATCTTTGCCAGTGACTCGGATATTCTGATGATGGCTTCTAGTTGACTAAATATGCGATTGTTAGCCACGATGGCAGAATCATCATTGAACATACCGAATAGTTATCGGTATCGAACTTCGTTCGTCGTTGTCTCGCTCGACCTGCTGAACTTGCTTTCTCAGGCTGACGAAGTGACTGCTTAACATCTCCTGAGCATCCTGAGAAAGGCGAGGAGCACATTTACTAAAAGGTACGTTGAGAACAGTGGCCTCAGTCAGGAGACGGAGCATGCCTCTTGCAATATGCAATGTATCGCTTCATCTTGTCGATGTCGATCTCACCAATAACCTCACCGTTCTCAACATTTTGGTTCGGTCTGTTCATATGGATGTTCATAACATGCTTTGCAATCATCTACTCGGCAGCATAAGGAAATGACTGGAGTAAAAAGATGGGTCAACGAACCCGATCACGCTGTTCATTATGTTCGTCTTTGACTATGAATATCATGTCAAACCGGGATAAGATAGTAGTCTGGAAATCGATATTCTACAAAGAAAAAAAAAGCTCGAGCCTCTAATATCAGTGCGAACGATAGGCTCACCTCGCCTGGACTTCGTCCTTCATCGTACCTACCCCACACTGGATTCGCTGCTGCAAGGACACTTGTCCGGGAGTTCAGGACCGTGGTGATACCAGCCTTCGCTATGGATATAGTCTGTTGTTCCATTGCCTCATGGATGGCAACACGGTCCTCGTCGCGCATCTTATCGAACTCATCGATGCACACTACACCAGTGTCAGCAAGGACCATCGCACCTCCTTCGAGGTAAAACTCGCGCTAATCAAGTTGAATCAGTATCATCTAAAGTACTTCTCACACAGGCTCACAGAAACTGCGTCACGTTGTACTGAAGCTGTCAGACCTGCTGCACTTGAGCCCTTGCCCGATGTATATACAGCAATCGGAGCAACCTGTGAACATCGTTAACCAATAGCTGGGATGCATGATCACGGGTCCTACCTTCTCCACGAACTTGAGTAATTGACTTTTAGCTGTACCGGGATCTCCAAGTAGCAATACATTGATATCTCCCCTCAATCGCATCCCATCAGGCAATACTTTCTTCGAGCCTCCGAACAAGAGGCAGGAAATTGCCTTTTTGATATCTGAGTACCATAAGTGACGTATTGATGTTCTGCGAGACGGAAACAGACCTAGGCAACCATAAATACTTGGGGCTACACTTTTCGCAAAGCGCTCATAAAAACCTTCACTTCGTGCCATCTCAGCGAAATCTTCCTCTTCTTCAGGAGTGAACTGCACTCCAAAGGGGTTTGAAGCTCCACCACCTGCAGATGGAGACGACAGCTCAATATGAACTAACCGAAGATATGGCTGTCGAAGAGCAGCTGGTCCCGCAGATTTCTAGGCTGGCTCTTAGTGGCGTGAGGGACAAGGGGAAGTTGTCGAATACCCACGGTTTTCGCCGAGCTGAATGTCGAGTAAATCCCAGTCGCGATAATGCGTGAACCAGGAACGACCTTTCCCGTAAGATATCTATCGGCTGATAGGAGGATGTGTCGAGGAAGCTCTCCAACCGGTACCATATCCGGTGCTTCCTGGAGTTTGAACGTCTGTTGATCCACAAAGCTGGACTTTGAATGAACGATGATGTAGGGATCCAGCGGACAATCTTTCTTTTGATTCTCCAATTCAGGAGCGTCGCAGACCCTTGGGAGGCCTCTATCAGAACCACTACCAAGACCACCAAGACCACCGGGTGGATATATGATTTTCGTCGATTTGCATGCACGACATTGGAGGTGGAGCTTGGTGGATCTAGAAGAGAGGACGGAAGCCGAAATGACGATGCCTGGTATACGAACTAGCTTATTCATCGTGCCCGCGGTAAGGTCACGAAATCGTTGCATGCTTAACCCAGACTGCATAGCTATTTGGATTTTGGGTATAGATTGGAAAGCAGCTTCCGCTCGCTCATCAGATGTGCTTGCTAGAGGGAACAGGATCGACCTGGCTGCTTTGGTGGCCGCATTTTCAAACTTTGCAAAAGCATGAGCAAGAAAGGAGGTCGTGTAGCAATGGAGACCCACCAAGGGAAGAATATCCGCTGGTCGATCTTGAATCGCATGTGCAAGTTCGTCGTTATACAGGCTAAGGTGGCGAAGGTCTATCTCTAACTGGTACTGCTTCAAAAGAAGATTTCCACGTAAATTATCCCTACGAAATGATCAAACGCACAATAAGATACGGTTCAAAGGAGGGGGGGAGGGGCAAACCTGTATATGAAATCGCCCCCCACTCTGTAATGCAGCAAGAATTCGAGAAGGAGTTTTTCTGTCTGCGAGGGGGTATCCGTCGAGGTTGAAGCGGGGGATGGATCGTGAACATTGACAGTGAAGACTCGATTAGCATCAAAGCCAGACATGTTATGAGTTACTGAGGTCACAGCAGGCGGCGCGAATGCGCGACTGACCCAGTTCAGGGCAGGTCCTTTCGCGTTCGACGAAATTATTATTTGTGGACCATGATTAGCTTGTCTCGAATCGAAATTAAGTCCCGTTTAGCTCAGTTGGTAGAGCGCGTCACTAGTAATGACGAGGTCAGTCGTTCGAGTCGGCTAATGGGAATTTTTTGGAGCCTGGTTTTCTTAGCACGAAAACCAGTGCCCCCTTTTTCCTAAATTCCTTTTAAGCCACTCAGCTGATCTACATACTCTGCCAAAGACCAGCATGACACCGATGGACATCGACGAACCTTCAATTGTCCTCTCAGCGACTACTACGTCTAGCCTCTCTCTTTTACTGTACGTCGAAGCTACGCTCCACCAATGTATCAATCCTCACAACGTGCATACAGTCACCCTCTTCCAATTCTAAATATCTCTGAGCACCTCACACGATTGAAACTTCAGACGAAATCGCATCTACCATTTGGTAAGCTTTCTCTTCGATCGACCGCTAGCCAGACTACAGACTGTGTATAGTGCTTGGTGCGCTACTCGGCACACAGAATGGTCGAGAAGTTGAGATCGTCAACACGTTCGAATTGGCAGTAGAGAATGGACGTGATGACATGGTCGATCATGGTTTTCTAATGCAAAGACGGGATCAATGTAGGTCACTTTTCTTGGAGCGCTTTTTGCGTCACGTCGGCATAGACAAACAGGTGTTCCCTTCGTTGGAATTCATTGGGTGGTACACCGTGGCACCAACTCCAACTTCCCGTCATATAATGCTTCAGGACCAGGTCAGCTCGAGTTGCCATGCCCTGTCCCTCCCTAGTTGACAGCTCGCTGTACAGTTCACAGGATACTGCCCCACGCCGTTGCTCCTTCTACTTCAGCCCTCTTCATCTGCATCCACCTCTTCTGACATCACTGGTCAAACCCTTCCTTTTAAGGCTTATGAACCTTCTGTAGAGATCAGAGACAAGAAGACGCGATCCGTGTTTATTGAGGCACCATACAAAGTCGAAACCGGAGAAGCAGAGCGTATCGCTGTCGATTGGACAGCAAAGGGTGGAGGAGGGAGTACCAGTCGCGAGTATCTGACCATTTTAGCCCCTCACAATGCTAGGCTAAATTTGCTCAGTGGAATCCCATTTGCAAGCACAAAGAGCTGCAGTCAAGATGCTTCATGAACGGATCTTGGTGCTTGTACAGTATGTCACAAACGCGATCGCAGGTAGGGGATGCTTGTTGGTCACTCTCACATCCGAATGACGGATCATACCACAGGCCGAGTCCCAAAAGATCACACAATTCTTCGGTCGATTTCCGCCTTGATTGCATCTCTTCCCGCGAGTGAGAACAAGGGTTTTCGTGAGGAATTCGATACGGTGAGTCTAGCTCTGGTTCATCGGCCTCTTGAGCCTAGGTTTATCGTTGTCTTGATTCGGATGTTCCCGAAACCATTCTGACATCGCTCGATGATGTCTCTGTAGGAATATGAAGATGTGCAGCTCACGGCCTTCCTCTCTGCACTGACAAAATCCACAAATACATTGAATGATGTGCGCAATGCTCGTTACCAGGGATGCGCCTTATACCTGACGAATCGCCCCGCAGCTGGTCGATAAGCACCTTGTCCTGAATGGTACTCCGCGTGATGAACGGGCCATGGGACCTGGCTCAAGGAGGCGGATGGGTAGACAAGGAGGCATGCTCGGGGATTGGGCGATGCACTCTTAGACCGGAGCATATGAGATCAATCCATGACACCTTTTATGCACAGGCTTGAACAGTTCGACCGCACATCGATGAGTTACCTGGGACGCTGGATACCTAGCACGTGCGTATTACTTGGGACGTCCAACAGGGGATGGGCTAAACTATGGTTATTGGCTTGTGATTTACTCCCTGACAACGGAGCAGCCGATGAGAGACAGGACCCAGCGTGTTTCAGAATGTGTGCGCGGTATTGACTATCCTTCGCTGCTTCCACTTAGCTCAAGACATGCCATCTCCACAAGATACATTTACCCTCTCGTTCCTTGGGGGGCTGTTCAACACCAGAGGGGTGTACATCCTGGGCTACAGTTGGCTGTGTGGGATGTGTAGGTGCCAGTATTGCGTTCATACAGTATCGAATCTCTGCTCACTGGAGATCGTTGGCAACCCAGCCCTGTGGGTAACATTTTTTGGGGGTGAGTTAGCAGGCTCGGCCAGCGGCTGACCACGAAGGAATGACAATTTGTTCTCGTTAGGTATCATTGCACACAGGATTCTCCGTACGTCTTGGGGCAATTTAGTTGGATCCATGCCTGATTTTCAATGGAATCTTTATATTAGCGAGGCAGCAGTTTGGTGCTCTCCAACACCGGATTTTCCCCGTCTACTTCACGACTTCGCTTTGCATTTCCTCCGCCTTGTTGGTGCTCTGGGTATTCCATCACCCAAATATCTTGACCCAGCTCGATAGCCCCTTGACCGTCGACGTCGCACAAGTATATGCCCTGGTGAGCGTCATCTGGTTCCAAGGTGTGAACCAGTTCGTGGTCGGTCCGATGACCAGCAAGTGCGTGTTCTGTATAGCAGAACCATCACTGTAGCATTTCGAAATTCATATTCGATGTTAAGGACGATGTTTCAGCGCCACAGGCTTGAAAAGGCTGAAGGAAGCACACATATCAATGCGATGGTAGTGCAATCCCTCGCACTTAATTTTGCCACTTATTATCATACAGGTCTCAGATGAAATGAAAGCCTTGAATGCGAGGTTTAGATTATTTCATGGTATCAGCGTTCTGGCAAATCTTGGCGCGGTCATCGTCCTCATTTTTCACGGACTGTGCCTTGGTGCGTAGGTACGAGCCGTCCCGTGAAGAGAGCTACTGAAATAAATCCATCCGACTGTCTTTCTACCAGGATTGAGTCATGGGCCTGTTATGCTGTAGGTGATTTACCTGATCGGGCGTTGTAGAAGTTGTTGGATTCGGATTAGCACGTTGTACAAGCGCCACCTGCGCAGCCTCGCTGGCCTTCAACGGGCATCCCTGTTCCCGGTACAGTACTTCATATGTTTTCCTTTCGTTACCACAATCGTGCATTCAACTGCCAGAGCATTTATTCATTCAGACTCGACCATTACTACGCCATTACCTACAAGATGAGGCTTGTGCCATTATGATCGGCCCAAGCACACTTTGCTTCGACCCGCGCTCGTGGCTGGCAGTGGCCCGAGCACGCCCTTGTTACCTCTTCCTTTGTTCTACTCGTATAGCGTCCGTATCCGTACATTTAGACGCCCGCTTTGTGACCGCTCCCCTCAGCCCGCTACCTAATCACGCACGACTGAGTACTGTTATCTCTCGATAGCCGTCGCGCGCTCGTGTTCAGCCTTTAGAAGTCTCAAGATATTAAGCGAAGAAAATACAGGTTACAACATGCTAAGCACCAACTGCCTCCATGGCTGGCAGGTATCCCTCCTTGAGACTTCTCTCCAGTCTTCTGATCTCCTCGATTGAGGTTGCTTTTGCGATCGCCTGTTTGACTCTCTCTGCTTCCTCTTTGGACATCAACCGGCCAGCCTTACCAGTAGATGGTACTGGCTTAGGCTCGTCAATCGTAATGGCAGCCTTTGTGCTTTGTTTTGAAATGGTCGTGGATAGTGTCGTTGCGAGTGCGGTGGGTAGACCCTCTGCAGTAAGAAAGAGTGACTTGCCTGTCTGCCGCTCCTACATGGTGCAGAAGCGTTCAAGCTGTATCGAGGACCGACGCGAAAAGGTTTCTGGCGCACCTTATCCCGGATTCTCTGGAAATCCAGAACTCTTAGCGATGGTATTCTCCATGCAAGCCACTCGCGATACCATTTCTTTTCCCGTACAGGGTTCCCAACCAAGGATAAGTACTTGAGATTTTTTAGTTCTTTAAGGGGCTCGAGATCGCCGAGCTCCGAGATGCTGTTTGCGGTAAGGACGAGCGTGGTGAGATTAGGGACTGACAGGTTGATGGATGGGGAAATGGACGAGACACGGTTGTTGGCGAGGAGGAGTGTGCGTAGACGTTTGAGGAGGGGCAGGTTCCCGAGTGCGGTGATGGAATTATCCGTCAAGTCTATGGCATCATGCTGGTCCTAAGTTGGAGTGCAAGTCAAATGAGACCGCGGGGGGGCGCGATGGATGTGATCAGACGACACGTGCCTTGGTGACACCTAAGTTTTCGATGGTAGGGATTTTGTATCCTGTGTGGGGCATCAACGAGATGGGCGGTACACGATTCCCTGGAAGACTCACCACGAAGATCAAGCTGGCGCTCTCTAACGGGGTTTATTGCGGAGGGTGCTTGGGCGAGCAGCTCTGGGGTGAGCTTGACCATGGCTTGAAGCGGAGGCCGTTTCAGACTCAGACCAAAACGAGGCATTCAAACCGAACCCGACCCACCCATACGGTGTCCATTGCGACGACGCGCTCAACCACTTCTTCCTCCAATAATGAAACCTGTATACCAGAGACTCAACTTGTTCGTACCGCATTTCCGTCTCTCGCTGCATCCCGTCCTCACACACGTCCAGATTTATCGTTGCTCAGGATGCCTACACCTTTGCTCCTGTGGAACCGCTCGGGGCACAGTCCCTCACCATACACAGGTCGACTGGTGACATAGTTCTCAGCCGTGAGCCCATCTCGCGATGCACATGCTCTTGTTGACATCCGAGATATTCAGCGCCCAACACGCCAGCACCCCCTGCTGCATCGAGGTACGAAAAGACGGTGTACGGGATACTCGGAATGATCTCTTTGGCATTGTGTGCGTTCCCAATGTTTGGCTTTCGCTTGCAAGGGACCCATCGTATCCTATGGCAGCGGAGTACATCATCATCTTGACTGGTCGCGAGCACCGAGCGCGCTTCATGGGCCACGATATATACCGTGCTGCAGACTTCGATATCCTTCCCCTTAATCCAAACGTCTCCGTCCACAATGCACCACACCCTGTCGAGGGACATCTGCTAGCACTCGTGCGGTCTCATTTACTCGGCGGTCACTTTTTGTTTAGCTATGGTTGGGATTTGTCTACACGCTTGCAAGCACAGTGGAGCGAGAGGGAGAATAGCCACGAAAGGTCTCTTTGGGAACAGGTAAATGAAATAATTTCAGCCAAAATCTTCGCTCTGATAGCTCGCAAGGCGGATGACAGGTTTTTCTGGAACAAGTGCGCGCATCGTGTTATCCCTTCAGCAGGACTTTGACCATCTCTTTAGGTTCTTGCAGTCAAGATTGATCGACACCGACATTGCACAAGATGTGAGAATAACAATTATATTTTACCGTGGCATCTCTGACACTGAAACACGAGCAGCTCAGTCCCTACATTCTTCCTATAGTATACGGCAGTGGGTGTTCAGTGACAGACATATCACGCATTCGCGTTGACATCAATAACCAGCATTTGATGTCCGCACTAGCTATATCCATGGGCACCGGCTCCAGCTTTGTCTCATCAGCCGGAGGTCGCGGTATCGTGCGGGCACACGGTACTTCCGCCGGGGCATAGACCAGGATGGGCACGTTGCAAACTTTAATGAAACTGAACAGATACTTCTTGTTGAAGAACAAGCAGCAGGCCGCATTTCCAATGTCGAAAAGTTTTCGCACCAACTCAGCTTTGCCCAGATTCGAGGGAGTGTTCCTGTGTTTTGGGCTGAAGTCAATACGCTGAGGTATAAACCTGATTTGCAAGTGATGGACCTTCAAGATGCCGTAAGTAGCTTAACGTTCAGAAGGTGATAGAATACTCAATATCCTCAAAGGTTGATTCATTGCGCCGTCATCTACAGGAACAAGCTTCGATCTATGGCGAGCAGAGCTTGGTCAACTTAGTCAACCAGAAGGGATACGAACGGCCCGTCAAAGACGCATATGAACGCATCTTTAATCAAGTGTGTTATTCTTAGTCGCGTCAAGTGTACCGCTTACGCATCTGCTCCAGGCTGAAGTGGTAGACGCCAAATACCAGTATTTCGACTTCCACAATGAATGCAAGAATATGCGTTGGGACCGTATCAATATCCTCGTCGAAAGGATTCAGGAAGATCTTTCGAGGCAGGGGTATGGTGCTATCGTTGGATCGGTTCGAATCCTCCTACTCAAGTGTCCTTAGCTATTTCCACCTCGACATGTCCCGATCTGATCCTGTGCAAACTCAGCGAGGAGTTGTCCGCACAAATTGCATGGATAACTTGGATCGCACGAACGTTGTACAGGCAGCGTTAGCAAAGTGGACACTAAACCACCAGCTCAAAGTGCTTGGTGTACTCGCCGAGGGTGAGGATCTAGATGATTTCCACGCCTTGAGCAGGGATTTTCGAGAGTGTAAGCCTCTGTCCTACCATTGAATTTACCTGATGATATACAACCAATATTCGCAGTGTGGGCTGACCATGCTGATCTAATCTCGAAAGCCTATGCTGGCTCTGGCGCCTTGAAGACAGACTTCACAAGAACAAACAAACGGACAAAGATGGGGGTCCTTGAAGATGGCTATAAGAGTATAATGCGATACGTCAGAAACAATTATTTCGACGGCGCAAGGCAGGATGGCTTCGACCTTGTGACTGGAGCATGGACTCCACGGAAGAATCCCATCACAGCCATTTCCTTGTTGGCGGACACCCGGCCACTAGTCATCCGCTCAGTGAGTTGTTTGCCTCTTGGGACTATCCGTCCGCTCATCAAAGTTAAGATTCCTTACGTCATGTCTTTTGCGTTGTTCATGATTTGTGCTGGCCTCACACTGCCCAGAACTTCGGGTGAG
>JBBPUO010000024.1:1331-30651 GCA_038094755.1 Caloboletus firmus | reverse complement strand
GTATGAACTCGAGGTGGTAGTAATCACGCTGCTGTACGATGAGGAGAGAACGCTGTTCCTCGGCGAGGAAGGTACACTTGGCGGACTTGACCTAGGAGCAGCCGCACTGGACGCGCTGAACGAGATTGAGCGTCGACCTGCCTGCCTGGGAAGGGGTGATTTAATAACGGACGTCTCGATGTGGGCGTCGACCGATCGAACAGGGTTCATTAGCTTGATTGTTTGAGATACGTTCTTCGGAGACGGCGTCAACGTGCGAGGTACTGGGCTCGCGGGTTGATTGCTCCAGTCAAAGTCACTCAAACCTAATCCAACGTCAACAGAAATGGGCTGAGGCAGTCGTGGGCTAGGTAAATTTGCCTTGTCGACCTTGGAGCCGTTAGCACCCGCTTTTCCCTTTAGCGAGCCCATTGATCGAAGGGTCTTCAATTTCTTCCCCACAGTTGATTGATGCGCCGTTTCCGCTGCCGGTGAGGGAGGCTGAGATTGAGATGCGGATTTTGATGGTTTCAGCCGGCCAAGAATACCCCGTGAAGCTTTGCGTCTCGTTTGCTGATTCATAGACCGTGCCCCAAGCGTGCTCTGGCTCCCGAACCGACCGTCAAAGTCCCTCAAATCATCATAATCACTGAACAAACTCGATGCAACACTCATCCGCCTCCTCGGGTCCGACTGGGATGGATAGACACTGGAGTTGCTAAGTTGCTCGGATTGTGACAGTGAATCAAACTCCGCGGTGGTATCCGATTGGATGTAATGGGGCTTGCTTGGAGATAGCGGAGCGGTATAACCTATTCCGCGGTAGGCGACTGTTGGGGGCTTTCCGAGCATCCATGCCTGTATCTTCCACTCCGCAGCTTGCGCGGTCTTCAGAATGCCATTGGGGACATACTTTAACCACTTGTAACCGCCTACGGGTCGTTCTCAGCGATCAAGTACTGTGTGGTGAAGATGGTTCATACCGCTTTCGCCACCACCGATCCATGGAGCCAGTAGACAAAGATCACCCCTGATGCGCTCAGGTACGCGATTCGCGAAGGATAAGGCATATGGAGCTCCAGCGGAGTGAGCCATAACACTACATTCGTAGATTTGGAGCTGATCGAGTACTTCTTCCACAACAGAAGCCCATTCCATAATGCCACGGGCTGATTTCGACTGAGGTACATCAGTGCGACCAAGGCCCCATCTAACACGTTCCGTGTGAGCTCTCATCGATATCATGAGCACGAATTAGTTTACCTATCAATAGCAATTAATCGGAGGCCTAGGCAGTCGGCCATTTCATCGTAAAGACCCATGATATGCCTTACGCAACCCAGCCCAAGAAACACAACGAGCGGAAAGCCATTTGGGTCTCCCATGTCTGCGAGACTAACCGTAAGTGGGTGGTCTAATGAAGCATGTGGGTATCGTGTGAGCTTCAGTAGCGTTGTTAATCGTGCAGACCGCAGGTATTCGGCAATCGCCTGTGATGTGGATGTTGGAGATACAGAGAACTGAATTGGGTCGAACGACTGCTGAGACGCATGCGCGGAGGCCGTTGAGGATGAATGGGTATATGTATCTGACGCAGCAGCACGGACGCCCAGACGGACGCTGGAGCCATCAGAGGTGTTTGAGGGACAAGAAGCGAGGGGTAGAGCGCGAGGACCATTGGAAGGTGGAGCTGTTACTCGGGAATTCTTTTGGTTGTTGTATGTCCGTCTGACTTCGTGCTCGATACTGTCCATCGACGACCGACTGAGAAGTTCGGCTTCCTCATCAGGTGTGAGGGGCTCCGGTTCGGATTCCTCTTCCTCCGGACCTGCTGAGAAGGTGCCATTGCCATGACCATAACTTGGGGTATGTGCGGATGGTGAGCGGATACGTTCAAGAGTATGTGGGGCATGGTTGCGAATAATTTCAGATATAGAAGGAATTACAGTTCGTGGACGCTCCGCGGTTTGTACGGTATTGGAGGGCGTGTTGTTGAAGTCGCTAAGCGGTGGTTTAATATTATCGCTGAGAGTAGGATCGAGTGTGATAGTAGATGTAGATGTAGATGCTTTCCGCGAGAAACTGGGAACGGGGTTATGGCGGTAACGCGGATGGGGGCGAGGAGGTTTAGTAGATGGCAGGTCGTCGTCATCGTCATCATCATCGTCTGAGGTGACAGCCTTGTCGCGCCTTCTGCCTTTTCCTTTGCCAAGTACAATACCCGGAGGCGGTGTCGGAAGTGGGGGTGGGTACAGAGGGTGGTGACCGGGAAGACCAAAACGCGAGGAGCTTGACGTATTTCGCGAGAAAAAGTCTTCCATGGACGCACCAGCCATTCCGTTCATACCGTCTACCAGGGCATCCAAGGCCTCCACTCCGGCGATCGGAGCAGCAACGACCACAGAAAAGTCTAGGGCTGGGCAACCGCCGATAGAGGAGGCATCACAAGGTGTCGGGAGAGGGTCTTCAAGACTAGAGGTTCCAGAGAATCTGAGGGGTGGAACAGGATTATCGTGCCATCTTGACTTGGCGGATGAAGGGCCAGTTCGAGTTCGAGTGCGAGGGTGCCGGGGGGTGAGGTCGCCGCGAGAGAGAAAGCTGGACGGGTCGGGGAATTGATCCGAGGTGGGGAATGCAAAAGAGGAGTCTGAGACTTTTACCCTGCTCCTGTCTTGCTCTGTTGGGCGGCGGGAATGTTTCTTCTGGAATCTGAGGGCATCCGAGGATGACTGGGGAGGAGGGCTTGTCTGGGGGCGGGGGGGGATGTCAAAGGAGGTTTTGCGGGAGTAGAGAGGTTTTGGTTGGGCATGAATGGGGTACTTTTCAAGGTCGTATCTGGGGGAGGAGGAGGAGGCCGTTCGGGGAGAACGTTCAGAGTGGCGGTAGATTGACATCAAAACGACGCCAGCTGGTCAGGTGCAGTCAATGATCCTCTCCATTTTCATGCCTGGCCGGTTCAGGCACAGCCACTCCATCTACCATGTCCGTCAACGGCCCGCCGCAGAATACCCGTTCGCTAGAAGAAGAGCCCGCCATCAACGATGTCTTTGAGAACGACGACCAGCATCATATTCGTTACAAGACTCTTAGCTGGCAGGTCCGCCTGTACCCTCACATCTCCCCACAATCCGTTTACCCCTCATAGTTCGTCTCTCTCCTTATGATAGCAGAGATTGTGAGCAATGGAATGTTATCGCTCCCCAACGCTCTAGCCGTCGTGGGCGAGTCAACTCATTCATCTCCATTATTTCTCTCATCGTCCCAAAGGCATCGTGCCAGCTCTCATCCTCGTCGTCTTCCTGGGAATATTCGCTCTTTTCACCGCCAAACTACTCATAGACTTCAAGTTAAATCACCCCAACGTACACACTATGGGTTTGTCTTCCACATTTCTCCTCCAAATGGCTTCCCCACGTCCATGGCCTCCGCAGGTGATGCGGGGTATATCATGTTCGGTCCAATTGGCCGAGAGATACTCCTCGCCGGAACAATCATTTTCGCCATCTCCGCTGCTGTAGGTATATTCTTACAGCCGTCTTCGTCACACAATCCAACTTTGGACAGGGTGCCGAATTGCTGAGCGGCCAGCAGGCCCTATCCACTCTTTCCAGCGGGGGATTGTGTAGCATGTACTTCATCTTGATTTGCGCTGCAATAACCTTGCTCATTGCACTTCCTCGCACTCTCGATCGCTTGACATGGATGGGACTTTTGAGTGCCGTCGCAATCACGATCGCGGGTGTGCTATCTATGATTGGCGCCGGAGTGAACCCATTGCCCGGTCGCGTAATCAGTGCTACGATCCCAACTAGCTTTGACAGCGCATTTCTTTCCATCACCAGCCCTGTGGGTAATTCTCATTGCTGAGAGAATACTAGTGATGACTCCACGCGAACAGGTATTTGGCTACGCAGGTATATATCATATATGCACGAGCATGCACGAGGCTAATAATGCACAGGCC
Organism: Caloboletus firmus; assembly: GCA_038094755.1. Lineage (NCBI taxonomy): Eukaryota > Fungi > Basidiomycota > Agaricomycetes > Boletales > Boletaceae > Caloboletus > Caloboletus firmus. The sequence continues at coordinate 26,708 of JBBPUO010000024.1, read as the reverse complement.
ACTTCATGTGGGCGACACGGATACTGGGTCGCGGCGCGAGAACCTTCTGATCGTGCTTTTAGGTTCTTCATCTTGATTTCCGAAATGAAGCGACCGCAGGACGCTATGAAGGTCTTTCAACACACTGATTCTCAGGTAGCTGGTATTCTGAAAACACCCGCAGGCGGCATGGTGCTTACAAGGATTTGCGACCACGTTTTACGCTGTCTTCTGCATTGTCAACTATGTGTACATCGGCAACACTACTCAATCTCCCAATTTCTTTTCCTTGTCCCCCGTGTGGGCAAAGGCGTGTTTTGGGATCGCGTTCGTTAACTTCATATTGTATGTGGCATTAAATTTGTTTCTTGTCTGTTGTCACACAGAAGACGTGCTCAACAGTACTGGGGGACTTTACATCCACACCGTTGCAAAGGTCATTTTCGTTCGACTCTTCCGACATTCCGAACACATCTATTCACACACCATACTCGGCTGGACTGTGTGGACTTTGTTGTGCTTCATCGGCGTCGTAATCAGCGTGGTGTTTGCTATCGCAGTGCCAATCTTCTCGTATCTTATTGGCATTGTGGCTGCACTGTTTGCGTCGTGGTACACGTACGGTTTGGCTGGATTCTTCTGGCTGTTTGATACGTATCATCTCAAGGGGGGGATGAACGCCTTTAGACGGCGACCAATCGGGACCACGCTTGCTGTGATGACCATCTTAGCGGGTGCATTCATCTGTGTCGCTGGAACCTATGTATTTGTCAAGGAAAGTGGGGTTTGGGTTGTGGATCCAGTCGCTGAGATTGACGTTTTCGTTGGCTCTGCAGCTCATTCACCAGTCTTATGCTGCGGGTCTGATTGGCAAACCGTTCGCCTGCTGAATGGATTTCACGTGACTTCGGTAATTGGCAGTACTACTTTGTCATCGTCATTACATGAGCATTGCGGGGGCATGCTCTGCCAGTTTCGCATTTCCTATAAGGCTGGGGTTCAAATAGACACTCAAAGACGCACACGCGCTATCCTTGTACTTTGCTTGCATCCTGTTATGACCGTAGATGTCTCCCAACCGCGGCACCAGCTGCCCATCCACTCACGACCCCCCAGGACGTGGGCACAGACCCTGAACGGGTTCTTGTTCTTGTTACTGTTCATCCCAGGGTGCTTCATGGTCCATGGGTTCCAACTCTTGTTTGTCCTGCCGCTAAAGCTCGTGCCGAGTCCAATTTCAAGGAAGCTGTATGACGAGGGGATCAGGTATACCAAGGGTGCCTTTGCTGCCCTCCTGAGTGCGTCGTTCCCAGAATTCACACGCGCGGTCTATGCAAGAGACATGTCTCAACTCCGCAGACCTGATGAATCAGTGGTTTGCTCCGACAAAGTTGTCCATCACATTCGAGACTGAAGGCCAGGGCAAGTTCACGGAAGAAGAGATTCAGAATGTCGTGGAACGTGATGTGTCAGGCAAGGTCATTGCTTTGCATCTGCCTTGCAAGTGCGTTGTCATTTCTAATCACCAGGTGCGCATACCACGTGTACACGATTCTAACGTGTGGGTCGGCTGATCCAGTCGTGGTCCTACTTAGGTCTACTGCGACTGGTGGTACGTTTGGTGCTTGACATACTTCACGCGCACCCACAGGGACGTCTTCATCGTCTTAAAGCAGAGTCTCAAATGGGTTCCTGTCATCGGGCCGGTATGGGCTGCCTTTGGTCAGCCGGTAAGCTACTAAATTCACATTAGGGCATGCAAATGTACAGGTTCATATTTCTTGCCCGTTCATGGGCATCCGATAAGTTCCAGCTGGCAAGGCAACTCTCGAAACTTGGGAAGAAGGCACAAGAGGAAGATAAGCCATTCGTATTCCTCATGTTCCCTGAAGGGACCCTTGTGAGTAAAGACACACGACCAATCAGTGGCAAGTATGCGGAGAAGATGGGTGTCGTGCGTCGAGGCTCACCCTGCTTTGAGTCATGGGCTAACGGTCAGAGTATAGCCCGACCTGTGTAATATACTTCTTCCCCGCTCAACAGGGCTCCATTACAGCCTGCGATCACTCGCCCCTCGACTACCCACGCTCAAGTTGCTTGACATAACAGTGATTTACCCAGGTAAAGGCAGTAAAAACCTTTGGGAAGCAATAAATTCATTGTTCATCTAAAGGCATTCCTCTCAGGGGTTACGGGCAGTCCTACTATACCCTGCGGTCGATATTTTGTGATCGCGTGCCCCCGCCGGTCGTCCACATGCACCTGCGGATATTCGACGTCGCTCAAGACGTGCCCATAGGAAACATATCAGAGTCAGTCGTTTCAAATGGGTCGGCAAACAACCCTGCCGAGCTTGATCTCTCTGAGTGCGAGAAGGTCATATTTGACATATGGCTCCGCAAGTTATGGTCGGAAAAAGATGACTATATCACCAAGTTCTTAGAAACAGGCACAGCTCCCAATAAGCAAAAACCCGTGGAAATTCCCCTGGAACTGCGGGAAAGGTCGGAAATTGCGGATGCTTACTGTTTCTTCGCTCCATTGTTCATGGCATATTGGTGGAAGTGGCTAACGGGGCTGGTGCTGTAGCTAGACACGTTGTACTGTTATGTACAAGTAAAGGGACGAGTAGGGAAGGCGGCACAGTTTGTAGTCGTTAGGAGGATTTTTGAGCTTGTTGTAATTGTTGTTGCCGCTGGATTTGGCCGAGCAAGTATTCACTGGTGTCTACGAAGCGGTCTATGCAGTTGACAATACAAGCTTCCTCGCCGCGAGTGAAACGACTGCCTGGTGTCCCAGTGATGCATCTGCTGAAGGGATGAGAGGTGGAATTCGGGTCGGGAAGAAGTGCTTCAACTTGTCCCAACACATGCTTGTGAAAGCAAGGAGCTGGCTGTGGGCTTGAGCCTGTCTTTGACCTTGCACTAGGGCTGTCTGTATTTCTTTCTGAGAGCACAGAAATTGTAGACCAGCTACACGAGTAACTGAAGAGAAACACGCACCTTGGTCGCGTCGTCGAAGCCTAGTCCATCCATTGCACTGAGTGCCTCTGATGAGTTCTTGGAGTCCATTGTCACCGCTGGTGGTCCGGGTTCAAGAAATACTTGCGACCGTGTGAGCAAAAAGGCTACAAGGCAATTACGTGATATTCACTGCCAGTGTGGGCAGTTTCTCGTCGTCGATACCAGCGATGGCGCCGATGTTCGTGTCGCCGAGCAACTTGCCCGACGCCGGTCATGTTGGCCACTTTAGCTGCACCATGGTGGTTCCAACGGCGGGACCGCTCGACAGCGTCAATGTCTGGGATCGTGCGAATACGCGGGTGTGTAGTCACAGGGTAGGTACTAGCTCCTCGCCTCACGGCCTCGTGTCTCCCATGACATCCACCACCGAGTCTTCTGGCTGGCCCCACGAGTCCGCTCCGCTGTGTGTGCTAATTTCAACTCTGCCACTCTCGCTCACCACACTCTCTTGTAGCGTTGGGTACCTCAGTCGTAAGGCGCTCCCCATCAAGCGCAACGATGCCGAGCCACTCACTCGAGAGGACGTCCAGTTCGATCTTCTCGACCACATCTTCTCAGACACCAACGCCGTCTTCACTAGTCAAGCCCCAGGTACTTCCTCCAAGGTCAACTTCCGCGATCTCTACGTCAATGCGTTGTACCACTCCAGCAAATGTTCAAAGGTGCTCAAGGATAAAATGGTCGAGACACCTGCCTTTGCAGTCGAACTAGCCAAGATTTCCTTGTTGACAAATGTGGGACGCATCAACACAACAATGGCATGTATGCATTGGTATCGCCGATCGTGCATAGCTATTTGATCGTTCTGACCGAACTTCTAGTCTTTCCGGAAATGAAGACTGCTCTTAGGACTTACCACCCTGTCCCGTCTCTTCAGAAGACAGACGGGAATGCTCAGGATGCACCCCGCATCAAGAATTGTTTGAAAGCAGCCCTCCTTCCATCAGAGCTCAAGTCAATGCCACCCTCCACCCCGGAAGAGATCCTCGCGAAAAGCGTGCGTGTGTTCGCTCCCGTCACCCCATTCAAGCTTCACAGTGCGTCATTCAGCGTGCACGCCAACTTCCTCCAACGAGTATTGTCAACTTGATTTTCGTTCTCGCGAATCATGCTGCTGTGAGTCTCGCCCACCAGTTATGGAACAAGGCGTAGATCTCGCTAACTTATGAAGCCTCTCGCTGCCACTCACTTTGATCCACCATTAAACTTCCTCGATCTCTTTCTTCCGATCAACATCTCCTCCGCTGACCGAGCGAGCGCCTTTCTCTGGCTAGTATTCCATTATCTCGAAGGTCCGGATCAACCAAACCCTTATGACGACGATTACTCGCGTCAGAATGCCGGAAAAGTTCCGTGGCTCAGACGGCTGACAGATGCCGAAATGACCGAAGAGAATGTTGACACAGCCGAAGAAATCGAGTGGGGAAGAGCCATGTCTGCACAGCGTAATATATTTTTGCAACGCCTAGTGAACTCCCTTGAGAATGAAAAGAAGGCGAAAAATGTACTCGCATCGTCTTCGCAGCGAGGTATGATTCGAGCAGCAATATACGAATGACTTGCTGACCCCATGCAGTGTCCGAATCTAGTTCGCATCGTTCCCGTCCGTCAAGGCAACCCCATGACGGTGCCCGCGAGAAGCCCTATATCCACTATTTGCCGCCTCAACGACCTGCGCCTGCATCACAGCCTACAGGTTAGTCGAATGAATTTTGAGCTCTGAGCGTTCTTCCAAAGCTACCATAGAGAGGCCTGCTGGTAGTAGCTCGCGTGGACCTCAACGGACTATGCTTCAGCGTGAGTGCCTGACGTCAGTATCTTATATTGATTACAAAGGAGCACCATCTACGAACAGACGCTTGGCATGTTGTGGCATCCACGGATCCCCTCGTCGATTCGGATGAAGAGTTGATGGATGAGTCAGTCAGAAATGATTATAGTGAGTCCGTTGGTTTAGTCCCTCAGATGCCACCCGTAATGATTATTGTAGACCAACGTATTGCTGTCATTGCTCGGCTACGCGGAAGGGCACCAACCCCACCGCCAGACAACGCACCTCCCAACAGTCTTTCTGATACTCGGGAACATCGGTGGCGAACTGTGCAATCATGGAAATGATTCCACTGCACACATGTATCTCACAGAGCTTGGTCATGCATGCCTTGTGTAGGCTTATTGATTGTATTCAGCGTTTGGCTAGGACTCCGTTAGGCAGACCGAATAATCAAATCAGCAAGTACCACCTCAACACTACTACGATTGTCCAGTACTTCATCATTACTACTCTAACTTTGGCCCCCTTTCGCGGTCGAAGTTCGATTGCCTACCTCCCACGTTGAGTCGACGGAGTGCGCAAGGGCAAATGCTCGAGGGGTCTCTAACTAATCAATTGAAGTACTGGATTAATCATGACTGATGCATGATGCATGATGTTTAATATTCAATGGTCTGGGTCATGGCAGCAGGAGAAACGGGCCATCACAACAGGGAATAAAGAGAAAGGTGCATAGACCAGGCCACTGAATCAGTGCCTGGCGGGTTGAGCAGCGACAGATAAGGTCCAGGAAGCATGTTCACTGTTTTCAAAAGCCGCCCAACGAAGCCACCATACGATCGAAGCCAACACTGGCCTGGGGCACTGCGTCTCTTCACCTCAATGGTGGCCCGTTCGTGCGACCCTGACCGGGAGGCGGAGAACTACGACGCTTGAGGATCACAATCATATCTCGCGCAGTGTCGGCGCGACTAGTGTTCAGTGCGGACCCTGTCACACCATTGACTGTGCGAGGAATGGCGACACGCTTCCATCCTAGGTTTAAAGTGCATGGGTCAGGACACTGTGGGGGAATAGCTTGCTGAGCGAAGGATCGAGCAGAGATAGTCTTGATCTGATCGCCCACAGAACCAGGCGACAAGCTCAAGGCTTTCAGAAAGGTATGCAGCCAGGATCGAGAGTAATCCTTGGTAGATGATACTTGCACTGTGTCTCGATTTCTTCGGCACGGAACGGGGAAATTCTGAGCCTGTAAGAAGTTGTTTAGAGAGGAGTAGGCTGCATTCTGCCTGCTCATGCCTCTCTAGGTTGTTAGGTAAATTGACAATGACCAGATCCTCCGGATTGTCTGCTGCAACCTCGAGCATAGAGAATTTGGATTCGAACCCACAATGTGAAATAGGACAGCGGACAGTCGTTGGCGACTCTAGAGGGGAACCTCGAGGGTGAATATTAAGATTGTCACAGCACATGGAAGTTCCTTGACCTTGGACAGGAACGAGCGTATCGCTCGACTGTCCCCAGATTTCGTGGTGACTACCTTTTCGCAGCGCTAGTAAAAATACGTACATTATTTCCCTTGACTCTTGAGTGCTAACTCCTTGCGCAGATCATGTTTTTGCTGTATCCCAGGAATAGCTCTTTGACCATGCGACACTTTGAGCAACAAGTTAAATTGGTCCCAATTAAGTCTCTGGTGGAGTGGACAATCGGCGGGGCGCAAAGGGGGGGGTAGTATGTCATGAGAATGTGTCGGTCAAGACCCGCGGTGGTGACAACCATTTCGCTCTGTGGCCATCATCCTCTACGTCCAACTTTGTAGGCGGGACCGGAGAATAGGGTTCCGAATGAATCTTCTCTGGCAGTGCTGGGGTGATGCGTATGGAAGGAACGCGAGAACTGATCAATAGCATGAATCCAGAAAGATCGAACAGAACCGTGACCAGTGTAATGAGGGCGACGTACGCGGGAGGAAAATAAGGAACGAACAAATGTTATTTACTTAATGTACCTCTGTCAAGCTGGTTAAGACAAAGCACGGATCGATCCTTGCGGAAAGACCCGATGTCTGACACACCACAACCCCTTTGACGTTAGCGCACGGCCTTCATACAGTCGAGTCCTACATTATGGATGCAAGCGAACGTCTAGACAAGGCCAATGAATTGAAGCTTGAAGGGAACGAATTGTTCAAGGCAACCAAGTGGAACGAAGCCCTAGTATCATATAGAACAGCACTTAGCCAACTGCCTCCACGAAAGCAATCAGCTACTTCAGAGCTAGACCAAGCCGATATCGATTCCCCAGAATCTTGCCAGCAACCACCAATTGGAGATCCTAGTGTATCTGCCGTGACAGATGTTCCGACTGCGCTTGACTCGGGGTGCGCGAAAGCACGCGCTGTCCTGCATGCCAATATTGGTGCATGCCTATCGAAGCTGGTGAGCTGGGCAAGGTTTGTCCGTAAACCAAATCTCATCCGAGCAACTGTACAGGAAGACTACAAAGGAGTGGTAGATGCGTGTTCTCAAGGTGAGTCCACGGGCTGGCATAAGTATGAACGCTCTGAGCAGTAGTTTACAGCTCTCAGTGATGACCCACATTATGTCAAGGCGCTTCAACGAAGAGCATCATCGAATGAGAAGATTGGTACATGGTCATCCCTATCCAGTGCTCAAGAAGGTCCGGTTCCCGGGTGAGGTCGTGATTGGCAATCCCTATTGACGCAACGCCCAGATTACAAGCTGCTATTGGAGTTGCTTCCCCCTGGTTCACCAGAATTGATGCAGACAAGGAAGGCTCTTCAGTCCTTAGAACCTCGTACGCGGGCGGCCCAGGAAAAAGAGACATCCGAAATGATGGATAAGTTGAAAGGTCTCGGGAACACCATCCTCGGTATGCCTGTATTTCATGAGATCATCAACCCGAGACATGATCTACTCCCCAGGTAAATTCGGGCTTTCCACTGACAATTTCAAGTTCGAACCAAATGGTCAAGGAGGTTATTCAATGAACTTTGCACGATAATGGGGCCGGCGCATTCATTTGTACCATTCATGTATGAGTGACACGCTTGTTCGCTAAATCACCTATGGTCCTCCTTGGCTATCACGCTCGTCGATGTATGTGCCTCCATGAGTGAAGACTTGGAATCTGCTGAAGGGAAACACCTGCCGAGAAGGATTTACACCCTCTTGAGCGACGTGTAGAGGCAACATACCCTGGCAATGATTCTACCTCTTATTAAACCCATTGAGACAGGGCCATAATCTCTTGAGTCAGTTGAACATGCCGCGTTATCTCCCGCTATCCAGACATAACCTTTTGGAACAATAACGTGTTCCACCGAGGGAGCTTTCAAACCTGTTGGATCGACACAGACCACGTCCCCTGGGAGGCCAATGATTCTTTTACAAATGATTCTGTTCGGTTTCACGGGCGATTTGAGAGAGACTAGTTCTCCTCGAGTCAAGTTATATGGCGCGCGCCGGTGCGACACGATGCTTTCGATTGCGATTTCTCCAGAGGTCTCGAACGTAGGGAGCATGGATGGACCATCCGTCTAACTATATCGTCAGTGTCTGAGAAGAGACGGAAAGCAGTAGACGCACCAAGCAAGGGCTTCCGACATTTTCTTTGAAGAGATGGAGGAAACAAGCGATATTGACAGCCTGTATGGTTGTATTGGGTCAGTTATGATCAGTGTGAGGTCGAACAGACGGACATGAATACACCCTACTGCGAGATTCTTTAGCAGTTTGAACTGGGCGGCATGGGTGAGGAACCAAGGATGGGTCACCATCGATCATCGATTAGTGATCATACACCTGTGGCGACGAACTCCTCCTGGTCGCTTCCCAGAGCGTAGGTACTGCAACTTTGCTCTGACCAGCAACACACTACTGCTTCGACACACTCAATCACTCGGAGTAATCTATAGACTAGATTGGTTTTCCAAGTTCTGCTTCATTTTCAAACTTCTCTCAAGCTCTTTGTCCACCATGTCGCTGAACATGCCGATGCCAACGGCCGCAGACATGAACCGCATAACGTACCTAGGAGCAGCCAAACTCAAAGAAGAGATGTCCCGCCCGGACGGCCAACCAGAGAAGTTGGACTTTAGTATCATGGCAGGCTGTTTCAACTGTGATGGGCTCATGTCACAGTATACGGGGCAGAAGGTACTGAGTCTTTTAAATGGAATGTGTTACTTATTTGCTTGTGGTCAATAGCCGTCGGTCTGTTCAGGATGCAAGTCCGCCATTTACTGCTCCAGGAAGGTATGTCCCACATTCCTTGGGAATCGGAGCCGCTGAGAGCACCCGATACTGCCTAGTGTCAAGTCGCGAATTGGAAAATCGGACGATTTGGCTCGGATGGTCATAAGGTTTTCTGTGAAAAGAACAAGGTGGGTAAGGATCAGATCAAACGAAGTTCGAGGCCGTTATCTTGTACATCCTGCAGCGTCACATGCTAAGAGTACCGGAAGTGCGAGCTATTCTCAAGCTTTTTCCTTGGGGGAAACTCGAGTCAGATGGCACTTTTGCCGAATCCCTCATACGTGCTTACTTTGGTGTTCTGGGAGCCAATGGCTATGGATACTGGAGTGAAGCCGGCGGTAGTGCTCCCCATCAGCTTCAGCCAAACACCATGGGTAATCATGGTAGTCCATTCTGCGTCGATCCAGTTGAAGGTTATCAGGATGGGTATCTACTTCTTCTTGATCAGCACCTCGACGACAAGGCAGGTTGGCGACTTGAAGATAAGTTAATCCCTAAGCTGCACTTCGAATCTGGACGTGAACCGCAGATTGCATCTTCAGCCAACGTGACTGACTGGAAGTCGTGGTATCAATGGCGTTCCCTGCCTCTTGACTCTCCTGCCGCACTCCTCATGCACTACCCTCTCACTGTATACCACCTGCTGGTCAATGTCTTAAACATCACAAGTCCAAGTCGCGGGTCTTCCGAGTACCGACAGACACTTAATATCCACTACCTGGGGGCAGAAGTGGAACTCAACATGCTTCCTATGTGCGTTTTTCCAATGTTTTGGTCCTCCTCGAATCTCAAGTGGTATTGGTAGTTTTTCGGAGTTGGCATTGTTATTGCCGCACACTGACATCAAACTTACATTGTTCGGTCACGCTGTGCACACGATCGTGCAAAAAGCAAACAAGAAAAGTATTGCTGCAAAGGCGAAACAAAACGAGCCAGTGTACACGTATAAGAGCCCCGCGTCCATGGGCAAGAGCACGTTAGCAATATACCTTAATGGAGACCACGAGAACTGGGAGCCACGCTTCATCTCTATCGCAAACAACCTTCCTGATGCCATCGTTGGCCTCAATGCCGGATTGCTCAGTTACAAAGCATGGGTACCCGTTTTCTTGTTCTGCCACGTAGAGGAGATTCCCTTTGGCGTGACAGAGTATGCTGAGCAGTCCGCTGAGGTACAAAGAGACTCATTCCCAAAGATGATTCACCATGCAATCCCAAGTTTAGGACCACGAATGAGTACGGCTCAACTCGAGGATTTGGTCAAACCACGGCAATACCCTATCGAGTTTAATCCATTTCAGCGACCCGGTCAACGGCCCATCGGTTCTATACGGCTGCCAAACGTTTCCAATGGGTTCACTCTCAGGGTCTTCGGAAGGGATTCTGTAGAGGGTCCGGGGAAAGAGGACAGCCTAGTCCAGGAGCCCTCGCATATGCACGTTGGGGAACAGCAAGTGCAGCAGCTAGTTGATAAGACAGGGGGCATGTTGTTGAACGGCCTTGACTAGTTTACCAACAGCTCGAGTACGGTCGTTGTCATTGTCTACTTCAAAGTTTTGCGCACTTGGAGTTCTTGAGCCATTGGTGGTCGTGACAATATGCCGTGACTGTGACTCCATAGACGCCATGTCTTCGTTCAAGCGGAGGACACCGTCTAAACAAGTTGCCCTTCCCCCAGGGACTCGTGCGTGTCCCATATCCACATCCACGGTCCTGACGTCCTCTGGGATCCCGTCTCTCGATGATATCTTAGGTGGAGGCGTGCCCCTTTCATGTTCGCTTGCAGTCCTCGCGCCAGATTCCCAATCTGCTTACGGCGACTTGGTGCAAAAATACTTTGTTGCTCAAGGCATCGCAAGTGGTCACAAAGTGTGCATTATCCACGAAGATGCACCATCTTTTGTGAAGGAATGCATGTGGGTGCCTACATCGAGTTCGAATCATCCGATACCTATAGCGGATGAAGATGATGCAGTCCAGAGCGGGGAGAAGATAAAGATTGCATGGCGCTATGAACAGATGAAGAAATTCGAGACAACAGTGACCAACCTGTATGTGCCAGTTCTTAGATGAAAGCGGATGGAGGATTGGTGATCATCGGTCTCAGATCTGCAGATCACTTTTGCGACACGTTTGACTTGACTTGTCGCATCCCTGTGTCTGTGATAGACGAGGTCTGCAACGCGAAGCGGCTCATACTGTTGAACCTGACTATAAGCAACGATCTCGAATCGTCAATGGACGGATGTATGAAACAGATAAAGCATGTCCTTGCGACTACGCCATCGACTGAAGTTATTCGTCTATGCATACCCGCTTTGGGGTCCCCCGAGTGGGGGGAACATTGCCCAGCAGTAAGAGATACATTTTTGTTCGAGTGCAGCTGTCTCCATGGTACACAGGATATTTTGCGCTTTCTTTATGCCTTGCGTCGCCTGCTGCGTCGGTATCCTCATGCTTGTGCCTGCATCTCTCTTGCTCCGCACTTTAGCACGGATCTTTGGACAGGATCTGGATGGGTTCAGAAGGTCAGTTGGGTAACCGATGCAACCATCTCGATGTCGGGCTTCGGCGGTGCGCATAAACTGAGATTTCTGTTTGTGCAAATGTGTGATGACAATCCCACAGCTAATCCAGCGCTGACAACACTTTTCCCTTCCCACCATGGTTTGGTGCAGATCTATAAAGTGCCTGCACCGCACGGTATCATTCCCACAAGCGACAAAAACTCTACTCTTCGAGGTTTGTCGTCGTCTGCAGCAGCAAGCATTGGCACCGGAGAAAACAATCTCGCGTTCAAGTGTATGCGAAAACGTCTCATCTTTGAGACGATGCATCTTGATTTTGAGGGGGGTGTCATGGAACGGCGTACTACACCTTCGTCGACTGCGGTCAATTTAGATGTTGGGCTGGCTCACACGCACGTCACTGACAAGGGAAGTACCTCCGCACTCGCCAGCGTTGCAGTGGAGTTTGAGGGAACTTCTCCGGATATCGAGAGCCGTTCGTTGGAGGGTCATGGATCGTCACAAGATACAGAGTCTAGTACGACCGTCACTATGCGTCAGAAGGCAAAGAAGGCCAAGAAAAAAGTAGCTTTTCATTCAGATAAACCTGAATTGTACGGTTTTTAACAAGCCGGTTAACGAAATGCTTTCCTATAAATCGCAGTGTCTTTGACATCGTGACGGTCCGTAAAAGCGGAATAGTAGTGGTAGTGGATAAGCGGGCTCTGGGCGAGTAATTGGATTTGCGAGAGAAGATGACACAGATGTGTGTCTGCCGTGTTGTCAGTTGTCGGTGCGTGCCTCGACTCTGCAAGACGGGAGCATTGCGTTGATCATGATGCACTGTGCACCATTGAGTCGGCTGCAAGAAAGGTCAATTATCCGACACAAGTAGCATCGGACATAACAATGACAGGTTGTCACATTGAACGTTTCAAGGGTTTGTCGCACAGCTTTGTCTCCCGGTAGAGCGAGAAAACCGAGGAGATAAGTACATTTGTCGGGACCGCCTAAAAGCCATGCATTATGAGAAATATGCATCATCGGCAGGGTTTTTGACCCACAGGCGCCCGACTATGCTCTCGAGGTCCTGTGCTTATGGAGACGGTTTCGTTTGGGGGCGTGAAAAAATCTATGTCTTGTAGCTGGGAATGTCTCATGTGTGTCGGGTGGCCGGCGAAAGAGGCGATGTTCTATAGATGTCTGCGCGATCACTGTAGGGCCCGATGGTGGATGCATCGAACAACTACGGCTTGAGAGCGGCGTTGTCTGGATGACAGTGATGGAGACTGAGATGGGAGGCTGAGAGCTGTACGACTCATTTCACTGGTCAATCAGAGTGCCTTGGGAAAAGTGGAGAATTTACATAAAGGACCGGACGAGGGAGAGTACATAATGTTTTGTGTAATTTTTTGTCCGAGGTGTCTGTGTCTCTTCGTCGCACCCGGGGGACGGTTCAAACGTCCATATCTCAGCGAGGGGACGCTGAAGGAACATCTACAAAGTGGCCGTCTGAGGCATGTAAGTCGCAACACGATCTTTTCACTCTGCATCTTACCGTAAACGCGTCAGGAATCACCACCCTCGCTCCCTCCTTCCCTCCGCAAAAAAATCCGCATCCGCTCCAAGCTCCCCAAAGCCCGCTCTATCTTTCCTCCATGTTCATGAGGAACCACGTCCACTGCCCCCGCTGACCTCTACTCTCAGATACACTCTCAGCACCTCCGATATGGATGCTCACCACCAGTCATTAATTCGTCCAACGAGCTGGATAGACGACCATCCTGGTAAGAAATTACTTTCGGAACTTGTCTGTAATTTGCCGTCATGACACCCCGTTTCCGTGGTTGCACGTCGGATTTAGGTATCCTCGTAAAAGATGTATTTGTTTACCACGGGCCATGTCGTTTGATACGATCACAACCTCCTTTTCTTCTACTTTTTCTTTAGTTCTCTGCCGACCTGCTTTTTTTTTTCACCTTCGAGCTTAAACTGATTCCTTTCCTTAACATACAGATTCTCTCACTACTTATTCCCCCGCACTGCCACATCAATACTCACGCTTCTCGGCGCGTGCCCATCTACGTCCACCGACCTCGCCAGCTGTCGGTAAAAATTACCTCAACGCCGCGCACAGTTTCAGCGCAATGATAGCAGCTGACCGCGCTGTGCTTGAGCCAGCCCTCAACAACATCTCGACCGCCACACCATCATCACAGGCGGTACGATCAGCGCTCACTGAGTCCGTGTTCGAGAGTGACACTTCTTTCCATTCCGATTCTTCCCCTCCCCGGTCTTTCGCACGCCCCCCGAAAGTTCCGTCCATAGACCCTTCCCACTTCCCAGATCCATATCCCCATCGCTTGCCATATACTCGCACTTCAGACAGGCTATCCTCAACCCTCCCATCCCTCTCGTCCGCTGGTTCGTCCTCTCCCTCGACACGCTCTTCGGCGTATACAAGCTCAGGAAGTGCACTGGTCACGAGTGATCACGGGCATGTGCAAATCGTATCTGGGGAAGACGAGGAAGTTGGCGTTGCGGTGGGAATTACGTCCGATGATGTGGCCAGGGTGCTTGCAGGCGAAGGTAGCACCTCCTCGGCAGGAAGAACGCCAATAGACCAAGCACGGTGGTCCGAATACTCTGCTAGTATCAGATCGAGATCCTCCTCTATCGGGCTCAGCAACACCAACAGCCTCCATGAGAGTGGTATACCGCGACTTCGCGAAAATCCTAGTTTCGATATGGCTTGGCAGACTGTTGACGAGAGGGACGAAGTTGGCTTATCAAGTGGCGACGAAACGGATGATTTCGGTGATGACGAGGACGCGAACGAGAACAAAGGCGAAGAGCGCACATCCGCGATTGTCGTGGCCGAGGAGGGGCGAGGACTGATTGTGAAAGGGGATGGGATTCCGATTGTACAGCTTAGAGTCGAACCTGGTATGCTCGTATCAAACATTCGATTGCGCCCTTGCCGATGCTAATATTCATACCAGGTACCACTCATCTTCTTGTTGGTTCTTCCAGCACTCCCAACTCTATCCCCGCTTTTCTCACGAACACGCTGCCTCAAATTTGCCACTCACTTCTAGCGCTAGACATATCTGCCAACTTCCTCGTTGCTTTACCTCCTGCGCTCGCTTCCTGCGAAAATCTTGAAGAACTAAATGTCGCGTCCAACCCGCTGCGCGTGTTGCCAGTTTTTTTGTCTCAGCTGGTAGCTTTGCGTGTGCTCATTGCGGACGCCACCGGAATTGGCACATTGCCCGACTCACTTTGTGCGCTTGATCATCTTCACACTCTCAGCATCCGAAGAAATAAAATGCATGCCCTTCCTAGTTGGCTGTGTCTTTTGCCGCTCTTGCAAGAATTGTATCTTGACGGCAACCCATTCCAGGGACCGTGGCAAGCACTGGTGGGACCGCTTCTCTCCAAAGTCCCTGCCACCCCGCTCCATCCTCCCCCGACGCCTTTTGTCCCTTCACCGTCTGTTTCTATACCTCACTCATCTGCTGGGACTGAGACCGACACGGATTCAAGCCCTCGTAGTGCTGACCCCGATGCAAGTTTCGCACTACCTCCCGAAGATGACACCATCACGCGAGCGTTCGCGCCTCCTCTTGAGCGGTCCGCCACCTCCCCTGCTATCCTCCCTCCAGTCCCTCCAGTCCCCGATCGTAGCCTCGTGCGGACAAAAACGGCGCCGAACCGGTCCTATCAACAGAAGTCGCGCCCACGTACGGGGACCCTCTTTGATAACCCGAACTCGTTACATCGCCAACCAGATGAATCAGGATATGGAACGGATAATGAGCTCCGGAGGATGAAGAGCGCGGGAGAACTGCGCACGAGTTTTGAACGATCCCGTGGGTTGGTGGAGAATCTCGCGATCGCGACGCCTGGGCGGCCACCCATACTACCCTATACTGGCTCAGCTTCTAGTTCCAACCTACTCAGCATCGCAGGAGATTCTCCCGAGTCAGACCGTCTTGGTATTCCTAAGCGTTACGCGAGCCTCGGTGTCTCAGCTCTTACACCTACTCATAGTTCTTCTCGGCCTATCCACTCCAAGAGCCTCTTTGATGTCACTTGGGAGGGGGGGGAGACTGACGCTGCAGAATCAACACGTTCCTCCTTTGCTTCTCCTACTTCACCGCCTCGTCCCGTACAAGCTCACGGAACGCCGAGTCCAACAGTAGACCGGCAGGCAACTTCCCGAGGACGCTGGGGATTCTTGAAGAAGATGTCGATGGGGAAGATGAGAACCGATTCCCCCACGATCTCTCGGCCAAATACTACTTATGGTCGTACTCCACGCCCTGAGGTCGTTGTTGGCAGTATGTCAACCCCCCCGCAACTGCCGACAAATACTTTGCCTCAGATTGATGTCAGATTCTCAACAAGCGGATCCTTGGGTCCTATAACCAATTCCACTCCAAGTGTCTCCTTGTCTCCGCCCATAAACGAGGAAGATCTCGCAGTCTCTGTAGATAGACTTCCCCTAGAGTCAGCCAATCCAGGTAAATCCCTCGCTCCGACGTCCTCTCCACGAGCCTCCAAGCGCAGGAGTTTTCTGCCGGTAGATGCAAGTGCAGTGGCAAACTTGGCCGTTCCTTCCCCGACCCATTCTATCCAGGAAGCCTCAGCTACGGGTGACCTCGAGTTGGATGAACCATCAGCCGGTCTCCATCCAAGTTCAGCTGTCGACACGGATGATTCGGTTGCTCGCAGGGAAGAAGAGAGAGCAAGAGAAGCATATACGCGAGCTTTACGCTCCATAATGGCGTATCTAAAAGATATGAACGATCTGAACCTCTCCCAAGGTACCACTCTGTCAATGTACGGAGGATCGCTGGAGGACTCGCTCAGTATTCCACGTTCTCGAAGACCCACTGTCGTAGAGAGAGCGAACTCTGAAAGTACGATCTCTCGGGCGGCTTCGATATCTGGCCAACTGCGGTCACCGGAAGCAATGGCAGGGTTGAGGAGTGGGACGACTTCGCAGACTGTTAGTGTCGCAACTACCGACAGCAATGGCTCTTCTGAAGAGCGAAAATACAAGGACGATAAGGGGAAACGGGCCCTCGTCATCCAAGAGATCATCCAGTATGTTCAGGTTTGATATTTCTTAAGTTAAAGCTAATATCTTGGAAAGGACTGAAAGGACTTACGTCAGAGGATTACAAGAACTCGTCGACATTTACGTGAAGCCCGGTGCCGCCACGGTCAACCTCATCAGCGCCGTTGGTTCTGGTAAAGAAACTGTCATCCCTGCATCGGAGCGGAAAATTGTCTTTAATGGTATCGAGGCCTTGTTTTCGTTCCACAAAGAGAGCTTCCTTCCTGCTCTCGAAGCAGCCGCGGCACCCTTGATGAAGCGTCCTCCCGAGAGCGAAGAACTCGATGCAGATGGCCAACTTTCGATCGAGGTAACAAAAGGGGTTGCAGGAATTTTCCTGAAACACGCTGCATTCATGAAAATGTATTCTTCCTACATCAAGTATGTTAGTATTTTCCATTGTCAGACAGGTCTCCTGATTTGCCTCCTCAAGCAACTTTGACAATTCTGTCCAGAGAATCAAATATTGGACGACTGACAGAGCCCCGGCAGGGAACACCAGTCCTGGATCTGCTTTCTCATCGGCCAGCACCGGCCTTTCCAGCACCGGTCTTTCCCTTCCTAGCCCTACGAGTGACTCGATGGCTAACCTCACCTCTGGCCAAAGAAAGCGCATCAAGACATTCCTCAAACGATGCCGCGTAAACCCTCGTCACTCCCAACTTAACATGGAAGGCTATCTGCTCTTGCCCGTTCAACGGATACCCCGATATCGATTGCTTGTGAGCCGCGAGTGTTTCCGTGCCTACACTAAACGCTAACGCTTTCACAGCTTGAAGAGCTGATCCGAAGTACCCCACCTACTTACTCATTCATGGACGACGCACTCGACAGGGCACTAGCCGAGATATCATTGCTGGCGAACAACATGAACGAAGGGAAGCGGGAATCTGAAACCCGGCGAAAGTTGGTGCAATGGCAAAGCAGGATTCGAGGAAAGTTCCCCAGTCCCCTAGTTCAACCTCATCGGTAAGCATCATCATTGCTGTCGCTTTACTGCAATGTGACTCTTGGAAAGACGTCTCATCATGGACGGGTCACTGATGTTGACTCGCGTCGTGCGCAAGACCATCGTATCATTTGAGACTGTCAATGCTCAGGGTGATGTCTCTGCTGTGCAGGTTGATTGTCTTGCCCCCGAATTGACTCCTCGGCCTCTAATCGGTATTCTTTGCAATGACCTCTTGGTTCTTTGTCGTGATCCGAGCGAGGGCAGAGACCCCTTGTCTCCGGTAGATCTTTGGGCAGTCCTTCGTATGCAAACCCTGCCTCAGCCAGCTAGTATTGTCCATGGCAATAGTAAGATCCACACATGTTTGAGGACAGAGATGGGGCTAATTCCAGACTAATTGCAGCGTTGCGGATCGTCGATAACAAAGCTATCCTCTATTTCGAAACGCCCTCGCCCTCGGAAGCCCTGAATTGGTTTAGAGGTAATGGGAGAGTCCAACTTTGACAATCACAGCACTAATATCAAGAGCCTAGCTATCAACCTTCACATCCCTTCATCCAAAGGATAGAGAATGAACAATGAGCACTCATTCATGCAGTCTTTCTCATTTGAACACAGCTCTGATTCCATCGATTCTCCTGGTTGAGCCCCTATGCGCAAGGGCCCAGGTCGGCCTCGTATATATACACTCATTAAGTTCACTTGCATCCAGTTTCGCGTCATCCTTCCACTGTATCACCCACATTGTTCCTTCTCTTCTTTCGTCAGTCAGGTAAAGTAGTACCAGTTTAAAAAATTAAAATCCAATTATCTTCACACCGCCAAGCATCAAACAGCAAATTCGAGAAAGCTCCAATTACATGTAGGTATAGAGGGACAACATCGGTATGTCCAATACTATGGGAACACATCTACCGACAGAATGTCGACAAAACAGTTCGCAAAAACGTTTGTCCCGGACATTTCACATCTTGGTCAAAATGTGTTCAGACGTTGATTGGAAAATTTGACAACACTGAAACTCACCAGCCAATTCCAGAAGGCATCAATCTTGTTTTTCGGTGGGGCGTCTGGGATTTCGTCGGCCAGAATCTGCGCGATGTCGGTCACGAAATCCATATCCTCCGGCTTGACAGGTCCGGAGCGGTAGTAGAACCTGGCTCCGATGTATAGGATAGGGAACAGGATGAAAGGGAGATAGTCTGTGACGAAGTTTGCGGTGTCCCAGTTGCCTTTGAGGAAGACGCTCCAGCCATTGAACTAGAATAACATCAAAACCATATTTTAAAATGGAGGATAATATGCAAGACATACCAAGCAGATGATGAAGGTCGCAATAGTCCCGTACCATGCAGCATATGGTTGGAGGCGGGTACGGTATGGAAGAGTCGCGCGGTCGATGCCTTGTGCCTTCATACCCTCATAGAAGCGAATATAGGTTATACAGATACCAAACCAGGTCATGAGGCCAGCAACGGATGTCATGTTGGCAAACCAGTCAAAGACCTTTCCAGCACCGCTGGACACAGCCATGAAGGCGAGGAGAGTAAACGATGCACAGAAGATAACAGAAACGTAGGGGAGGCCAGACTTGGAGGTCTTCGCAAAGACTTTCGGTGCATTACCAACGACAGCCAAACCATCTGCTCATCCACGTGGTTGAGTCAGCTACTCTAAGCGGGAGATAGTATGGAACGTACAGAGAGCGCGCGAAGACGTATACAGGTCACTGGATGCGGCCGACCATGCTGAAGTCAACAAACAGGCATTGATAATCTGTCCTGCAATGAGTATTTGTGACAATTTAGGTAGCGTCGTCGCTCACCGAAGGCAGAGATTTGATTCCAGCGGTTTGGATGGCAATGACGAATGGCGAGGCTGCGGTTCCACTTGCGAGCTGTAGTTGCTGGTTGTTGGAAGGAACAAGAAGACCGATCACGAAAGTGCCGAGGATATAGAACAGGAGAATACGAATATATACCCGGCGAATTGCTCTAGGAAGGTTGCGACGTGGGTTCTTCGTCTCGCCGGCAGCAATCTGGCAAAGTGAGCACAACGGACGGAGAGTAAGAGATCAAACTTACGGCAACGATCTCAGTGCCAATGAAAGAGAAAGCAGCGTTGTCGAGGACAGACCACCATCCGAGGAACCGGCCTTTTGCGCCAGGGATTCCCTGGTATTGAACGAAAGGGCCAGGATTCTTCCAGTAGCGGAAACCGATCCGATCGTGGTTAGGGCCACCTCCGAGGTCAAGGACAATGCCCAATATAATGAGACCACTGATTGTGAGCACCTTGATAGAACTGACGCGTGGGGTTGGTAAGTGGGAATAAATAAGGTCGGGTGATCACCCACGCGAAGTAGAACTCGGCCTCCCCATAGGCACCTGCGCCCAACATATTGATAGTGACGACGACGACGATACAGACTGCCACCCAGACTGCATTGTTGACATTCGGGTGCCAGTAATCTATCAGGAGGGCAGCAGCGGATAACTCGGCTGGAAGAGGTTTTTATGAGGTCCCACAACAAGATGAACGGTGGTGAATAGTCACCAGGAGCTGGGGATGCAAGTCAGACGAAGAAATTAGGAAAGCGATTGAATATACCAATGATCGTCCAGTTATACCAATAATTCCAACCCATCGTGAAGGACAGCGCAGGGTTCACGAACCGTTCTGAAAGTTTGATATGACCGCCTGCGAGCGGCAGGTACGCGATCATTTCGCCTAGGGATACCTTACGGACGATTGTAAATTAAAAGTACTGCGGGAGAAGCAAGAATTTACCATGACTGCGAGCACAATTGTCCCCATAATTATATACCCGAGGAGAAGACCAACTGGTCCACCATCTCTAAGGGAGTTGGCAGTTCCGACGAAAAGGCCGGTGCCGATGACACCCCCAATACTGCACTGACATTAGAATCATGAAGGAGGGGGGGGGGACAAGGATATACCTGATCATGGCCACATGACGATTCTTGAGCTGTCTGCGGAGTTTGTGTGGTTGAGCAGAGGCAACGACCTCTTCGTCTTGCGAGAAGCCTTCGTAAGAGTTCTTGTAGGTGAGGTTTGTGTCAATTTTCTCGGACGCCATCTTGAAGCGCCCAGAGGGAGAGGAAGAGCGGTGGGATAAGGGTGGGGCAGGATTACTATAAGTAATGAAGCCTCCACGTGGCAGTGTTGGCAAGTTGAGCAAGGTGTAGTAAATGAGGTAACATCCAGTGAAAGGGACCCCTTGGCGTGGACCACTGCATCGCCCAGGGCGACCATTTCCGGTCGTGTATGCTGTCACTTCAAGGAACCGGCCAAAGAGACGGTGATATCGCGATTACAGGAAGTGTTACCGGACAGATGCGCGGCGCGCTGCTGTATGTGAATTCAGATTTCCAGAGTGCCAGTTTGACGTGTTAAGTGAAAGATGTCAGAAATCTGTTGGTGTCGAATCTCCTGGACCAGTGACCGGGTCTCTCCTCACCGTGGCCGGAGAGTTGCACTTTGCCAAGGTACGAGCAGTGGTGCCACATGATGTGGACCATCACCTGCAGCTCTGCAGACCAATACTTGAGTAACTCGTGACCTCCCTGCATGCGCCTATCACTGACACGACACGCACCTGCCAGCAAGCTGGACGCCGGTTGACTCGGATCCACTTTGACGGTCATGAATTTCAGCTGGTTCGGTACCTGTTGTATTGCTTGCTCCCCTTGTGCATATCATGGACTGCGGGTCGAAGATAAGTACCGGCTCAAATCCGCAGTCGGTTCGATCCTGTTTTCAGAGGTACTTGTCATCGCTCCTCAAAATGTTCCGTTTATAATGGTACCGCTGGCTTGTGGTCTCTATCCAGGGTCGTGATCGATCGTCTCGATCATCCATCGAAAATACACTAACCTAGGTACAGTCGAAAGTGAAAAAGGTCATATGTACTGATAGAACAGGGCACGAGGTGCATTCCCCACATCTCTATCCCTGGCAGTGAGCCCAAGGCATCAATGATCCGACAAGTGTAGAAAGCGTTCGGAGCGATGGGAGTGTAAAATCAACCGACTCCGGTCGCGCATTGGGCACCATTAGGCGCTTATAAGCCCGGGAATACACTACACGTGGCCGCCGACCACTTGTCGAACCTAGAAATGGTGTACGTCCCCTGGAAGATGGAGGAACCAGTTGCTCGGAAAAACGGAGTTTCTTGCAGGGTGAATGGGCCGCAGCGGCCGCCTGATTGTTCGGATCAACGGCATCATCGTCATCTCGCCTCCTTTTCAAGATACCCTTGGGTGCTTTCGAGTATTGTAGCATCGCCTGTCGTCTAGACTCCTGTATCCTCCGGTACTCCTCTGGCTTGAGGCTTCTCGGATTCTCTGGGACGTCGATCGAACTGGGGAATGTGGCTGCGGTGCTCGGATTAGTTGAAAGCGACGAGATGTATGTGTTCTTGAGATGTTTATGGCGAATGTAGTCACGACGCATGGAAGTACCCTCGATATGTCCCGCGGAGAATGGAATTATGTCATCTTCACATCGGTGAGACGCAGCGACCTGTCTCGGCTGACGCCTCTTGAGACGACGCGCGGTGTGAGCCTGGCACAACTCGGGACGGTTTTCGTCCTTGGCATGAATGCTCCCCCCTCTGAGAGGTAGCGGATGTAGCAAGGTTGCAGAGGGGGAAGTGGAGCATATCTCTTCTAGCTTCCAAATGAATGCTTCCACCTGCTCCGCGACCTGTTCAGGTGTCTGACCAGGGACGACGACACGCATCGGGCTATCATCTGAGGCCGTGATCCAGTCTTCTTGGAAATCCTGGGCGTTCACTGGGGGGTCCAGCTCATATTCTTCCGGGTCCTCTTCGTACAGCGGAATTGGACCCACCCGCTCCCCCTTGGCACGGCGTTTCCATAGTTCCGATATTTTTCTGTTCCGCCGGACCCGACGGAGGTAATCATCAACCTTGTCCCCCTCCTTTTTCCGCGCTCCCATGTAGTCCAGTTTGTACTTGACCTTGCGCATTTCCAATCTGAACTCCTCTGGCTCTGCTCTCTCGATCCCGACAGACGTGTGTTCCCTAGTTGCCCTGCTCATCCCAAAGTCGATGATCATGACCTTGCCGTCGGCACCGATGAGCATGTGCCGTAGCTCGGGATCGCCATGAAGGACTCCCTGTGCATGGATCTTCTCGAACGCGGCTATCACCCTCTCCTTCAGTGCGTGAGGCATACTCGGTGAGGACTCTATCCAAAACGAGGAGTGGGGCATTTCCATGGTCACGCTCACAGCTTCGGGCATGACATGGACACCGATGATGTGGGGAACTACGTCTCCTTGAAGAGGCCGGAGATACTGTTCCGACTTGTATAGGGCAAGCTACCGAAAAGAGACGGTTGGCTGAGGATTCGGCTCGGAACGGAGAGAGACTTACCTCTGAGTAGAAGCCATACCACTCCTTCTGCTTGCTCAATGTCCACCTGAGTTGCATCTCAGCGTCTGTGGTGTAACGACGTTTGAATGCTTACTTTCTGCAGATATACTTGATTTCCTTGTTAGCGACAGTCCCGCTGTCAATGGAAGCCGAGCATTGAGCGCCCTCTAGGAGTAAATGAGTATCACGTGCAAAAATGTAGAAAGGATGCCTACTTCGCAGGGACAGAATCTGCTTTGGGTCGTCGAGTGGGAGACCATGCGTCCAAGCCCAACGACCATGGGGCTGATAGATGGGCTGATCAAGCTGATTTTCCGGTTGAGAGCTCGCTGATGCATGGGAGGGTGAAGTGGTCGTCTCGGTGGCCACAGTTGAGGTCCAGTTGATTGTAGCACGACACCTGGCGGCATGGTCGGGATGAGGTTGCGCACGGTGCAAAGGGGAGATTTCCGCGGGTGGATGATAAGGTGCAGTGAGGACCTGGAAGAATTCGGAGGAGGTGTTGAGGCATGGAGGAACGTGGCGATCGATGGACGGGGTGAGCTGGAGACGGGGACTGCTAGGGCCAGGGTCTGGGTGGATAGCTGGGGCCATTAGTGTCTTTGAAGATGTGGTGGAGGGTGGAGGAGAGATATACGAGCATCGTCGACCTTGTACTCTCCTTATACCAGATCCATGTCAAAGCGTCTCCTCCTGGTCTATCCTCAATACTTGCCTTTTCTGGACAATGGCCAACTCGTCTCGCTGACGACCGCGCTTGTCTCATTCAAAGCGACTGGAATTACACACATTCTAGTGCATGCCCTACACACGTAAAGTACACTGGTACAATAGTTTACATGTCCGATGATACAGTAAAAAAAAAGCACACACTCTAACTTACTTGTTGTGGTTTGTAATAATTGGCTAGTTGAACGTCCATCCGCCAGGCATGCTCAGCTCGCGGCATCTGGTCAAGCATCGCTCTGCGTTCGACAGGATGGCTGGCTTCGCTTCTTGTGCGGAATACATATCGAAAGACTGACAAGGCAATCGAGGCAATGAATGGAAGCGCGGCGGTGCAGAAAATGGTCCAGGGGGGAACCTCAAATTGGGTGCTGCGGGTGATGGATGTATTACCGACGGCAAGTCCACACCATCGAATGGCATCGCCGTGCGCAGCCCATCTGCTTGCTCGCTCACTGCATAGGGTGATCCGCCGGCGGTGTGCATGTCACAATCTTGGACACCACATACCCATCCTTCATCGCCATGACGGAGATCGAGCCAGCTGCCCATCAGTTCATACTCTTCCACAGACATCTCCCTGGGAGTGTTATCGGCAAGACAGGACGCACTGACACGTCGCTCTGCGAGCCAGGCTGCCAGCGTCCTGGAGTCGGAGGAGACGAACGACGCCAGCGAATTGCGAGAGCCTCTGCTGTGTGCCCTGGGGAGAGCCGATTGCATAGCATTAGAGGTCAAGTGAGGCGCGACGGCGGCGGCGGCGTCATCATAGGTACATAGCATGTCTTGGCTAATACATAGCGTTCCTAGAGACTTTTTGGATTTCCTAAGGTGAGAAACAACGGTTTTTACTCCCTTCTTGATAGAATTTTTGAAGCTCTTCCAGGAGTTAGAAAGCCCTGACTTCTTGGGAGCTAGTGAGAATGTAGATGATGCCCAAGGTTCCGGCGCAACAGCACCGGAACGGGTACACGGAGAACAGGGACAGACCGGTGATGAAGAAGGTGGTGATGGTAGAGGAAGAATACGTCGTCTGACAGAGTACGACCAAGGGACGTAAGGACTGTTAGGATGGTGGAAGGCCGGGATCCATTGGGGACCCTCGAACACCTTGTTCTTCTTTTTGCGTGTGACAACCTGGCGTGAAGACGCGACTGGTGAAGAAGAAACACGAAAGAGGACGGACGCTGGAAGAGAGGCGGCTGAACGCCGAGGGGGAGGATCTGCAACTGAAGCCAAGGACTGGGTAGAGAAATCGAGGAAGGACGGCAGCTGGAGGGTCGAAGCCGAGGGAAGAGGAGGAAGGGGACGGAAGGAGGGTATGTTAGGTGAACACGGAACACGTGGAGAAGAGGAATCATTGGGGGAGATGAGCTTGACCTCGCCCGCGGTGGAAAGAGTATGTAAGAACATGGAACTCGTTGGATGGGGCGGGCGGGGAGCCTTAAAGGGAGATGAGCGGGCGGGCGGAATGGTGTGGTGGGATTACATACGAGATTAGTCGAAGCAGTCTTGTCAACCAAGGGGGGACGTATTTCCCGGTGTGGTTTCTGCTTCTTGAGCTTCTTGACGGGGATGTACGTGTCATG
>JBBPUO010000023.1:71480-107598 GCA_038094755.1 Caloboletus firmus | reverse complement strand
CTTGTGTGCGGCGCCTCTGCGTTACCTGTAATAACCTTACCTTGGTTCGGCCATATTTCTTTGGATAGCCTTGTTGGATGTTTGGGATACATTAGTGATCTCGCAGAGGAAAGGTCCATTTACGAGGTACTGAAAGATGACACGCAGTGAGTGTTACCTGAAGCAATCTAGCGAATGGGATGGAGCTCAGAACAAACCAGATACTCGCGTTTGGTGAAGGCCATCGACCTTAGTGAAAGTGTGGTTGACCTTCTCAGCGATCCATCCAAGAGGTGCGTAAGTCCACGGATCCTTGCAGTTCGAAAGGTCACCCAATCTGAACCGTCCTCCAGCATCACCTTCTTTGCCGTGCCCAACTCTAATTGGCCACCTCGTCATGATGGGGATCATATATATAGGCATGACGAGAGTCTCACAGACAATGCTGTTGACGTCAGCCACGACCTTGGGGACCTTGTCCGACGGGCGGAGGAACTCGAAGAAGAACCTGACTCCTACGATAAGAAGAAGCGTAAGGATGCGCTGTCGAGCGTTATTCGCAAGATCATTGCGTATCATATTCTTCCAGAGGCATACGAAACTGCAGACCTCGTCCAGAATTCTACTTATGCCACTAACCTGACACTTAATGATGGCTCAATGGACTGGGAACCGCTGAGGTTGAGCATTTTCAGCACTTCAATCCCCCCTCGCTTGAGGATCAACATATTTGTGGAGGTGACGATGAAAGACATTAAAGCCAAAAATGGTGAGCAGAGAATTTTACGTATTTGTCCTCTCATCTTAAACCCTGTACTAGGCATCATCCACCAAATCAGTCAACCCCTGGTACTTCCTCCATCAATCTTTCAAGAGACTTTCTCTCTGCCAGAGATTTTCTCTTTCTTCGTGAGAATCTTGTTTATTCGCATATCGTGGTGAGAGTTGCTGACATTTCGGTAGACATCTGCCATTCAGCGCGTCGGTCTTACAGGTGCTCTTGACCGCTGGAAGTACTCTAGGGATGATGGGCGGGAAGTTGGTTTTTTGGGAGCACCGACAACTACATCATTTGCCCCTACATCCCGCGCATTCATGCGCCTCCCGAAGAAGCTGAGGTCGTATCTATTTTCACCATTCGGCCGGAAGGCACTGAAGAAGTTACTGGAATATCACATCGTACCCGAATTTGTTTTGTACACTGGTAAGTGCGCGCAAACTAATTTTACGAGAGATTGTCATAAATTTTTGCAGATTACTTCCACAATTCAACGTCTGGCATCGCGGAACTCACTGGCCGCCTTGATGATGCATTAGAGACGCAGTTTTCGGTGCAAATTCCTGATCTCCATCTCCTTGATGGTGATGTAGAAGACCTCCTCTTGCCCAGAAGCACTGCACCTCTTCCGGAGCTTGTTTACGAGTACAATACCACCCTTCCAACACTTCTTCGGGATCATCACCTTCGGGTTCACGTCGCGCGCTACAAGTCAGGATTGCCTATTCCTGGCTTTCCGCAATACTTTACGAGCTTCAAAGTCAACGGGCATCATGTCTTATTACACGATATTCCCGCACGCAATGGTGCGCTGCATGTTCCGTCGACCATTCTTGATCCTCGTAAGGGGCATGATCACCATGGTGGCGACGGAGAGACTGGGGACGGCAAGGCTGCATGGGAAGACTGGGAGGAGTGGCTTCCCCAGTGGGCTATGGAGAACTGAAGATCGCAAGAAGTAGGGTATGATGTGAAGAACATAAGCTATACTTTGGGGCGAATTTCCTGTATTAATGTCTGGATAGCTGGGGCACTGGAAGGAATCAGACTTATGGCCGTTAACTGAAGCTCGATTGTATTCGTGTATGATCGATCCTGTAGTTATTGACCATAGACTCGACACAGTCAAAGGGAGGTGACAAGGGATGTTACCCCTTTAGGGTTATCCGAAGAATCGAATAAGGCAAATCCTTCTGACCTTAACAAACACAAACAACCTCCTTTCAAAAGGAGATCCGTCATCACCGGGGAACCAAGTCCCTCTGTTCAGCCCAAGCTGCCATGGCAAACACAACAATCAAAGGCGCATTGGCTATTCACGGCCAGAATCCACAGGTTTAAATTTGGTTTATTCTTGGTGGTTTGCCATTCCTTATCTGTGCAGTTCCTAGTGGAAACTGTCATTCGGAACCGGATATGGGAGTCGACGTATTGGAAGGAGCATTGTTTCGCATTGACGGGTGTGTTTACCACTATAACGTGCGGGAGGTTTTTTTTACTGATGCATATGCTTAGCTGAGTCGCTCATCGACAAGGCTATCGAGCTCCGCTGCATTGGGGGAGTCTATGGCAATCAGCGTCCCACCGAATTCCTTTGCTTACTTTTGAAGCTCTTACAAATTCAACCCGAGAAGGAGATTGTGATTGAATATCTACAAGCTGATGAATTCAAGTGAGCCAGTCCTTGTTTTCTGACCCTGGATGGCGTATCTTGACCCGCTTACTAGATACATGAGAGCGCTTGCAGCAATGTATATCCGGATGACATTTCGTGCAGTGGAGGTATACGAAATCCTTGAACCACTCATGAGAGACTTCAGAAAGCTGAGATATCGGGACATGTGTATGGTTTTAGGATCCTCTCATGGACATCGCTAACACACGTACAGCTGGATACTCGCTAACCTACTTTGACGAATTTATTTATAATTTGCTCACTGAAGAGAGGGTCTGCGACATTATTCTACCTCGAATAGCCAAGCGGCAATTGCTGGAAGAGAATAGTGAAATCGGGCCGCGCAAGAGTCGGCTGTTGGATGCGATGGAAGGCAAGAGCGAGGACGGAGCCAGTCACAGAAGTCGCAGTAAAAGTCGAAGCCTCTCAAGGTCAAGGAGCCCAAGCATGGAAAGGGACCGTTCACCTTCTGTGAATGGGCGATATGTGTCCAAAAGTCTTACACGCTCACGTTCGCCGTCACAATCGTCATACCGCTCACGTACTCGGAGTATCTCGCCTGACAGAATGGAAGCAGAACCTACACCAGATGTATAATATATCGATGAGATTCTTTACTCCGTTGGCTGAACAATAGGCTTCTTTGAAAGGCCCTGGGTCTTGAACGTGAGAAGTTGCTTTGACAACTCTCTCCAGCGTTCTGACACAAGGGGCATTCTTTCCACCGCTTCCGGGGAAAGATAACCTCGGTTTCGCCATTGGGTGTACCAAACTGGAGAAGACATCAAATATTGAATCGCCAGAGGGACCGAGGAACGCACTAATATCGTTGCGACGAGTTGGTGCAGCAGAAACACGATCTGTTCGATCCTTGACACAATCGCGCAAAGCAAGGAAATTATAGTACTGGCAGAACACGCTGCCACCATTGGCTTCTATGGCTTTAATGGCACTCTTCGACGCACGAGAAGGGGTGATGTGCACAGCTGCCTTCAAGAATTCCGCACCCTGTAAATTAATGCATCAATTTGCAACGAAAGGCGTGTCAAATGATAAAGACACGGACGTTACCCAATAGCTTGATGCCGTCGTGCACATTGTGCACACAGCCGCTCAGCAATAGTTCCCTCGCTGTAATAGGTTTTTCCGGCGTTGAATGCAAGCGGCCTTGATCTATCCAATGTTGAAGACGGTCTAGGTTAACTGCGGCATAAATTTTGCGGTTCCTACATGAGTTCAGCATGAGATATCAAGAGAAAATGACCGTATGACAATACATACGGATTAACGAAGCCCCTCTTCGGGAACTTCTTGAGTATCGTTGTCTGCCCACCTTCAAAACCAGCCTTGGGCTTCCCGTTACCGGAGCGAGCTTTCTGACCTTTGTGACCGCGTCCGGACGTGCCACCATATCCCGAGCCTTGACCTCGCCCGACACGTTTTTGCTAACGAAATGTCAGCTGCAACCCAATCGTACATCTCAAACAAACGTACATTGTGCAACGAGCCAGAGGCTGGTCTCAGGTTTGAAAGCAATACGCGAGCTACTCTTGAACGGACGACGGAGGACATGACTGACGGAGAATATAGGCATGCGCGGAGACTAATTTCATTTATTGAATATATTATTTTACAAGATAGAAATAAACACTATAAAAATGAATTGTCGTTTGGACGCTATCCATACTGCTCTACAGTGTGTGCGGGGATTTATTTCAAGGCGTCAAAGTCTTCTAAATTGACCACAAATGAGATGTCAGTCGTCGGTACCTACTAAAGATGCAGGCCCTTCAACATGGGGTAACCTATGTTGCTGACAAGTCGAGCTCTAGCATCAAACCGGAAGGCGCAGAGAGTAACAAGGGAAGTAATCTTTTTCAGGTTCTCGGAATCTTGCGGTGCATCTCTGTTGCAGCAACTTCGAGTATGACCTCCTTGAAGCCTTTGATCGCCATCTGTGGGACGACTGGGGTCGGAAAGTCCAGGCTGGGTGTGGAGCTCGCACTCAAGCTCAGCCAAGAAATCCATGAAGATCGCCCCGGCGAACATCGATGGCACGGTGCGCGTATCATCAATGCCGACTCCATGCAGGTCTACACTGGTATGGAGATCATCAATAATAAGATCCCTCAAGCGGAACGTATGGGTGTAGAACACCTCCTTATGGACTTCAAGCAGCCGGGCGAGCAGTACTTCGTTGGGCAATGGGTACACGATGCCATCCAAGTAGTGAGTATCAAGTTCAGAAACGTACCGTCTGATTCTCCGATGCCTTTGTATGGCAGATTGAAGAAACTCATAAAATGAACCAAATCCCCATTGTCGTTGGTGGAACATCCTATTGGATCCAACACCTCCTGTTTCCTAATAGACTAGCTAATAAGGACGTGAACTCTACACCACGTGGAGTCACCGTCTCTGGTTGTCCAATGTCCCCTTCTTTGCAGTATTTCGTTTCGCAATTGACACCCAATCTCTCCAACTTGTGGACGTCACTTCCAGAATCTCCACCAAATGCGATCACTCATCCAGAGGATGCACACACTCTGCATGAGCTACTACAGGCTTTGGACCCCCCAGTAGCATCTCGATGGCATTGGAGAGATACCCGAAAGGTCTTGCGCAGTCTTCAAATTATGAAAGAGACCAGCAGAACGCCAAGCGAAATTATAAACGAACAATCGAAGAGTGCGCTAATTCCTCGGTGTGTACCCTTTCTTGTTTATAGTTTGAAAAGTGCGAAATAGCTCTTGCATAAAGATATCGAACCCTTTGCTTCTGGCTTTATGCGCAACCTTCGGCGCTGAACCCTCGTCTCGACGAGAGAGTTGATGGTATGATTAAGGTTTGCAAACGCTGTTCGCCTGCCCTTGCTTCCGACCGACTTTCCTTTATGAAGCAAGGTCTTCTTGACGAAATAAAATCTCTGCAAATGACTGTTTCTTCGTCGCAGGCCGTGGCCAATACTTCCTCAGTTGACGTGGAGAACGAATCAAGTTCTCCCGCATCTGAGCCAGATTATACGGTCGGCATCTATCAATCCATAGGTAGGCGGAATCTTCTTGTGAGAACATGTGTCATGTCTGCCAATAGGGTTCAAAGAATTTCGCGAATTCCTGTCGTCCGATGGCTCTCACGAAGCCTTCAACAAGGGGGTGGAAAATATGAAACAGTCGACTCGCAAATACGCCAAACGCCAGGTCACGTGGCTGCGAAACAAATTGCTTCCTGCGATACAGAGTGCCAACACGCACTCTGAAAATGAGATTCCACTGGCTTCCGTGTATATTCTCGATGCCACAGGTAGGCACCTGCCTAATAACTTGTCAATCGAAGATTACTCTAATTCTTGTTAGTTTTGGGAGACCAATGGACCTCAAACGTTCTATTCCCTGCTGAGTCGATCACGAATTGTAAGCTGAGCCAGTATATACGATTGCAACTGAGATTTGTTTTAGCTTTTTTGTGGGAAGAAGAGCTTCCGCCTCCCGCGTCATTATCCTTGACGGCGAAAACAATGCTTGCCAATCAGAATAAACCAGTCGAGTAGGTCCATTCGTTCGCGTGAGTGATGTTGAGTCTCACACTTCGCTTTTAGCCCCTCCGACATCTTAGAAGCGAGACAGAAAATCGTATGCCAAGTCTGCACCACAAATCCCCGGCGACCGGTAATGATCGAAGGTCAAGATTGGGATGTGCATCGGCGAAATCGAATGCATAGACGGCGCCTCGCGAGGTCTCTGAAGAGACCTGAAGGATTGCCTTCGCAACCCAGGGATTGTATCATTCCCCAAAGGTCCTCTCGTGATGAAGGCTGTAGTTTTGATGAATCGTTGCATGCCCCCGCATAATGCCCAGGTGAGTCTCTTGTTATAGTGTGACTGCATCTTGTTGGGTATCGGGTTCTATGTTTCCTATTCTCATCTGGCAAATAAAGGGCACAGGGTTTCCGCCCGCGTCCTTTCCGTTAACAGGAGTACATCCAAGTCTTTACAAATGATTTGCTGACTTATGTTTAGTTACAGAGGGGGTCGGACCCCATCGACGTTCTCCAAGTTTAACTCGAATTCAGAACTGGTTGAACATCTCCGGATAATCGCAAGCACGGGGAATAGGTCGAGCAGTGGTCACTGGTAGCTAGTATAACTATTTATCAAAGATATGCGCTGTACAGTATTTGCGAAAAAAAAGTTGTTGCCGGTGAGACGTTGCCGCCGCAACCTTTGCTTGCCACCGTCTTCAAGCACCCGGGTCCGTGTGGGCGCTGCGAGTACTGGTCGTAACTTCGCCCCTTACGACGTTCGTTTCGCCTTGGGACCTGACTTTCCAGTTTCTACGTCGGACAAATACAGGATCGTCCCCTGGGTCGTTTTCTCGTTCTCGAACCATGACCTCGATGGCGGAGGCTCCGGCTTACTTGTTGCAAGGAGTTCCTGTCTTGCAACCTCCCCACCTCGAGGGTCTCTCTGATCCTTCTCTTTCCACTGAAATTTTGCCAGGTCCACCTTCCCTGCTATCCGTTCAGCAGACTGCACAGAAGCGGGACCCAAAGAAACCATCCCCTCTCGCGTCCTATCTCCCTACATCGGATCCAGGTTCCACCTACTCGGGCCTCATGGCGGGTGCTCTCAATGCCTCGGAAGTCGACGGGCCCCGTCGCAAACGAGTCAGAGTCGACAAAGGGTGTGTTTTCCTCTCCTTTTTTACACCGCCGGGACTTCTCTGACTGCTTTCCCGTCACGACTCGACCCAAACCCTTGTCGATGCATTGCGCGCGTACCTTGTCATTTTGTGTCATTACACACCCAGGATTCCGAATGGGCGTGCTCAAAGGGCCAGCGCTAGAAACTTGAACAACGGTAGTGCCCACAGTAACCTCAGTGCATCCCTTCTTGCGTCCGATCCAACACCACCAGACCTACCGCCTTCTCGCCAGCCCAGCGTGCCACCTCTCCCAGACTCCGATTCATTCCCGGTACAACCCGAATCAGACGATCCTTCAATGTCAATGTCTCGTGCGAACTCGTTACCTGGGTGTGAAGATTATGTTCCACCAACCATTAGTGAGAGAGCGAGGTCAACGAGAAAAGATAAGGGAAAGGGAAAGGAGACAGATCGAGGGGTTAGAGTGAAGGAGGAACCTGCCGGAATAATCTCTCTCTCCCCTGAGCCTTCATTGGGCCTGGTGCGTGCTTTTTGAGATGTTGCTAGTGTCCTACCCTGATGGTTTTACGTTTGGGTGCTCAGTTGAACGAGGATCATTGTTCATCATGCCGATCCTTGGGTGCACTGGTGTACTGTGATAGCTGTCCTCGAGCATTCCATCTCTGGTGCTTGGACCCTCCTATGGAAGCAGTTGACCTCCCAGATGGCGAGAAATGGTTTTGTCCGGGCTGTGTCGTTCGTAGAGTATGCTATTCGGCAACACGCCTCTTGCGTATATGACACTGACTCGCATCTCGTAGAACCCACCACCTAAACCTGCGCCATCTTTCATGTCTCCTCTTATCCACCTTGCTCAAACGAACATCCCTAAAGAATTCCAGCTCCCGGACGACATCAGGGGTTTTTTCAAGGACGGTTCGTGAGCTCTCTTTCCCAACCAGCGGTTCACTTTATTGTCTTTCAGTTGCCACTGGTGCCAATGGAACATATGTGGATAGCTCGGAACTGAAGCAGCCCCGCCTCAAGTAAGTAAGCTATCTCCCGTCTATTCCTATCAACCCATATCTCGTAGTCGTCATGGGCAACTCGAAGATCGCGAACCATATCGATTGAAAGACCGAAATGGTGTACCCGTGTTATGTTTTAGATGTGGCACGTCAGCACTGCCGAGCGGTCTTGTTGGATACGCACCCTCGAAGATGCATCCGCGTAGGTCGACTTCCGTCGCACACAGTTTGACACCGGAAAGTGGAAAAGCAATCGTTTCTTGCGATTACTGCAGCCTCCACTTCCATCTTGATTGCCTTGACCCTCCTCTTACGTCTATGCCTTCCTTCGGAAAGAAATGGATGTGTCCAAATCATGCTGATCAGGTTCTTGTGAGTTCTTAATGACATTATGACTATGTTGTTAGGGTTCACTCAACACACGGGCGTTCTCGGTCCATAGCAACGGAAGCGACGTATTCCCAAGCAAAGTGTTGCGCCTATCGATATCACGAAACCCAATCAGTGGAACAACGGCAATATCGAGATTATACACCCACAGTCCGCGGCGATGACAGAAAAGCTCGTCCTTGACGAGGTGCTGATTAATGGGAGACGATACAGAGTTCCCGAACGCGTCATCATGCTTGACTTCTGGAGCAAGATAAGCAAGGAACAACATCCAGAGCCCAAGTGAGCATGTTTTTGGATCCTAAAGCGGAAAGACCAATCATGTCTCCACAACAGAGAGAAGGATATAATGTCTGTGACGTCGTCGCCACTGACTTCATTGAGTTCTCTTGATGACATGGAGGAGGATGCCCAGTTCCAATCATCGTCGTCTAAGGAACCTCTTATATCGCTCGAGGATTTCCACACCGCACAGGCAAGCTGTTTGGTCATTGCGCAATGCACTGTATACTTATGTCCCCTCAAAAGCTCTTGTGTGACCTCCGCAGCTTGTTTTCACTGAATGGTAACTCTTCGGCAGAATCAACTATTCAACCCTCGGGGCTACTTGCTTCCTCAAATAATGCAGAAGGTCGAAAGTTGACGGAGAGGGTCACGGTTGATTTTGGCACCCAAACTGATTTTGAACCCCAAACATCTCTCTGTGTGCCAGCACCTAGGACAATTGAGCTCAAAGAAATTACCAAACCCACTGTATCAAAGGTGAGTATATGTGAATTTTCGTTTATCTAGAGGTGTCCTGAACGCGGAACAGCGCAAAGCACCCTCCAGATCGTCTGTCAGGAACACCGCAGAACTGACTCCTCCCGACACGGCATCGCAATCCCAAGCCTCTGCCGACATTCCTTCTGCTAAGCCAAAGAGGGCGAGGATTGCCGCAAAGCTAGAGAAGGAGGACCCAACGTTCATCGAGCCAGTGTCTAGGGGGGTTACAGAGCTGGTAGGTCGAGCACCACGACATGAAAGAAACAGTGCTGAAAGAATCTGTAGATTACTTCCCGACAAGCCGAAAAATCTGGAAGGGCAAGTAGGGCAAGCAGGGCACGTCGGAAACCCAAGCAAGCCCCTGAGAAAATCAAGGAGGGCGGTTCAACGGCTCTATTTCAACGTGCACCTTCTCCTCCCGTGCTGTCAGACCCACCTATACCTCCTGTATCTGAACCTGCCCCCCCTCCGCCTGTTACGCAATCCCCCCCCAAGCCTGTGACACCTAAAGCCTCTGTAACAATCACTCAGTCCGGCACGTCATCCACACCTACTCTCAAAATCCGACTGCCACGACTGTCTGCAGTTAGTGCCACCACCCACTCTAGCTTGACGCACGCTGCTTTGCAGTCTCCCCCACTCACTCTCTCACCAGCACCGGACACTGCTACGTCACACGAGTCGCGACCGCGACGGTCATTGCGTCGACAACATTCAGCCTCCGTTTCTGTGAGCGGTGCGTCGTCTTACACAGCAGAGGTGGTTGAGGACGTGGAGTTGGCGAAACCAAGTAAGCAACAAACCTCGTCCTTTGGTCCAGCTAACAATCTCCACCAAGGACACAAGCCACCAAGGGGAAGCAGAAAGCATGTTGAATAACATGAGTTGCCGCCAGTCCCCGTTTGTCCTCTGATTCTATGGAGGACGTCGTGGCTAAGGGTTGGTAGTAGGCCATCAGAGATTCCTGCACTCGACCACAAAGATATATATTTCTTGTTATTCATACAATACAAGCATATTGATGTGTGTCATGTGAGCTAACGGGCGTCTATATATGTTCCGCACGCTCATCCGGTTGGATGTGGAGTGTGTACTCCACTTCTGTCCGGGTCATATCCTGCCCATCTTCCACAATGTCTGCGAGTACGATTGTGCGGAGACGCGTCGTTGCGACGCGAGGACTCCAACACCGATTCCTTCATGCTCGACGTGCGCCCGAACCCCCGAGTGCTGAAATATCACAGCTTCTGGCTTCCTACGCTGCTCATCCTCCTCATCCGCTCACACTAAACTCCCTTGTGGCCTTCGGTCAGCCTCTCACGCCAGAATCTGTGCTGAACAGTGTCTCCTTTGTACTGGCCGAAATTCCGCGTCGCCTCGCGAGACGGGCGCGTGCACTCGAGACCCTTCCATTCATTGTCGGGACCAATCCCTATGTATCGAGAACGCTGAATGCATTCAGACAGAGCTTCCAATTCTTGGCAAGCTACCCGCCTGTCACAACCCTCGAAGAGAATACATCCTTCACAGCCGAGCTCAGCCATTTAGTGGCAAGCCACCAGAATGATATACCGACCATGGCTAAGGGGTTCGTCTTTCTACGCGCCGCGGTTCGAACACATGTATCTTAACCGTCATGTTCGTGCTAGCTTCCAAGAATGCGCCAAGTACATGTCTCCGACACAAATAAGCAACTTCTTAGATGGCGCCATTCGTAACCGGATATCAGTCCGTTTAATTGCTGAACAACACATCGCCTTGTCACAAGCCCTGGAGAGTCAGAAAGATGTAGGTCTCACATCTCACTACGGTATTGTCAACATGGCCTGCTCTCCTGCCGCCATGGTCAAAATGTGTGGTGCATTCGTGAGTGAACTTTGCGAGGCAACGCTTGGGGCTGCTCCAACCATCATAATCGAGGGGCATCAAGAAGCAACGTTTGCGTGAGTTCCGATCCTTTTCAATCTGCTGCAATCCGTGTTCTGACCTGGTACCCAAAGCTATGTCCCTGTCCATCTCGAATACATCCTCACTGAAATTCTGAAGAACGCCTTCCGAGCGACAGTCGAACATCACTACAAGCTGCACGGCACCACATCCGCGCATGCAGTCGCTCCAGTCACAGTCACAATCTCTCCTCCACCTTCCCCTACCTCTGCCTTCCTTTCGATTAGAATTAGAGATCAGGGGGGTGGTGTATCACCTTCTAACATGGCACGGATATTCTCGTATGCGTTTACCACCGCTGGTAATGTTGAGGCCGATGACGGTGGGCCTTATGCTGCGCAGCACGTTGGCGGGAGTGCCGCTGTTGGTGGGGACGCGGGAGCAGGTGAGGGTAATCTCTTTGGCGAGATTACGGGGAAGGGTGTGCAAGTCGGACTGGGAACGATCGCTGGCTTAGGATATGGGCTTCCGATGAGCAGGCTATATGCAAAATACTTTGGTGGCTCACTCGACTTGTTCTCATTGGATGGATGGGGTAAGTAACCCGCCTCCCGCTGTGTCTGTGGGTGCCGTTATTGAGCGATTTTACAGGTAGTGACGTGTATGTGAAACTGCGGAGCCTTGACCAGGCTGGCAATGCTCAGATATAAGTCGATCTCGCTGCTTAAGCTGTTGCGAACGTTCATTCCTAATAGATAGACTGTTTATATTGGAAGGACGGTTGTTTTTGATTCTCATTATTGTTGTTCGCGCATATATAATACTCAATAATTTAACTTCGCACAACAGTCAATGCGTGGAAGCTCTAGATCCGATCAACGGTCAAGTATCGCCCCTCCTTTCGGCCTCCTCACATCTCTCCCGCCATCGTTCCCCAAACTTGAGAACCAACAGTATCAGCGCCTCCATGATGACTAACAAGCCAGCCCAAAATGTGTACAGTCCACCATCTCCGATACTATCCTGTAGGACGGTTCGCTTGACGTGGTTGCTGCCACAACGGAAGCTGCTCACCTGGAGGGGGATGGCAATTTCAGCTGCGATGAACGCAAGGGTCCCTCTATATGCACTATTCGTTGCTACAGCAGTCGAGGAGCGCCCTGTGTTGGTATCGACGATATAGGCGAGGGTACTACTGTACATCCACCTATCAGTAGAAAAGTGGTTTCAGTGGCTCGCAACGGCATTTGAGAAAAAGGGGGAGGCCTAACGTCGAAGAAAAACTAGTGATAAATAACATCACGCAGATCGCAGCAATCGGCTGGTGGGTTTGGCAAATCCAAGCATAACTTATCGCGGAAAGGGGAAGCCACGGCATAGCCGGCAATGTGCTTTGGAGGCGCCTCTATGGTTTCTGGTGTAAGGGCGATGACGACGAAGGATGATTGAAGAGGCGAGCACACCCACCTCTGCATGCATTTTTCCTCCGTGCTGACTCTTGAGCTTCGTCAACATCCTGTCAGACCACCGCCCACCAAGGATGCTACCACACACACTGCCTGTAACCAAGGGGTATATGAAGCGTCGTAATGTGGACTCGAGCAGATAACTCACCTGCTCCACCAGAGAGCAAGACAATGCCCGTGTATAGTGCATCATAGCCATACCGTGTTGATAACGTTCTCGCGCAGGTATACGAAAGACTGTATGAGAAACTGAATATCAAGCCTAACATAGGATCAGTACCCTAGGGCCACAAACGCTCTGTAGTGAACCAACCTGAAGCGAGAAGAATGACATTATTATTCCACCGTTTCAACACCAAGATAACGGGCGGGAAAGGGTTAACATCCATGAATGATAGCGTGATATCGTTGATATGCAAAGCATTAGGAGTAGTCGTTCCGGCGGCCTCTAGCTCTGCAGTGGTTTTGGCCGAATGCACATGTTGCGATATGTCGGCAGGGGATTCTGCAACATCAATCCGACCCGATGCAGCCGTAGACAACCGACGCTCCTCTAATCTCCTGCGAAGGACACTCTGGTATGAAAGACTCCTCTCTTTCCGGAAGCTGTCCTTGAATAAGATGAGCAAGGATACCAAGACAACACCTCCGCTGATAAGTGCAAACCAAAATACTGCACGCCAGCCAAAGGCATCTGTGAAGACCCCACCGAGAAAGGGACCGATGGAGGTACCGAGAAGTGGTGCTGCATAGTATATTCCCATCTTCGTACCCCGTTCATGAGGATCGTATATATCAGCAAGGGTGGCAGCAGCGATAGCCATGACCGCACTTGAGCTGGGCAGACGCACCGAGTCAACTGAGGCGTCAAGTACAAATAAGAACGCATACCTACCCCACAGCTTGTAGGGCTCGCATTCCTATGACGAGACCAATGGACTTTGAAGTGGCCACGACAGTCGAGCCAACAACAAATAGCGACATCGATGATAAATAGACGACCTGGGTTGCACGAAAATTTTAGAGCACCAATCTACTTGATACACGAAGAGCAGACCTTGCGACCTTTGATCTCGCTGATAGCGCTCCACACCAGGGGGAACAATCCCTGGACAAGGATAAACACAGACAAGCTCCAGCTGATATCTGAGCTGGAAGCATGTAAATCCTGTTCAATCTGTGCGTTTGCCGCTGCGTGGAAGCACATGTGGATGGGCTTCTTGGGAAAAACAGTGGTGCTCACGATTCTGGCTAGTGACCGCCAGGCCAGCGACCATCGATGCCGAGGACACGATCGCTAACGTTAGCGTCTAACGTGCTTTTGGTCAAGGGATCGATGTGCAGAGGAACGGCAGCCCAGGCACACCTTTCGAGCACGGCACCAAGCTCTGGGGTCGTCGGGTACCGGTGCATGCTCAATGTCTTCGATGGTCTGTTCTGTGTTAGGTCTCTCCGAGTCCTGCCTGAGACAAACATTGAGCACCAGAATCAGTAGCTCACAGATCGGCGTTGCCGGGTCACAGACCTGAGGGACATGGCTGGCGGTAAGTCCACTTGAAAGGAGGTGGAGGATTGCTTTTGATGTGGCAGCCCCATGAATATTCGGAACCGCGCACGGATTCGACCTCATGTGCGGTCAATAGTGGCAGCAGCCTGACCTGTTCTAGTGGGTCCGTGCTCATTTTTCACCGGCAACTAGGAAAAGCCGTTGAAGCCCACTGGCAGCCGAATAGCCAACGTACCGGAAGCCCACAGTCAACTCATGGTGGCCCACCGAATGGTCATCGTTACGTGAAAGTTAAAATGGTGTATCGTCCTTTCAAAGTCCATCTGGCAGAAGGGATTAGCAAGTCATGTTCGCTATGTTAAAAATTAAATGCTTTATCATCCATTCAAATCCATCAGAGAATTAGCAAGTCTGACGAGCGACACAAAAGTTGTAGTACACGGTGATAGATTTGCAAAGTATTCTGGAATGATACTACTCCATGGTAGAGGTCCAACCCAAACTGTTGCGGAGCGGACTCAAACATGATTACATAACTTACATAAATTTGAACCCGTCCCGAGTCGATTAGTAAAGACCGGATCAATCGGCATTGCAACCCCCGTAGGCTCGCTGAAGACAACCGGCGAAATAATTATACATACATTGGCGCGCGATCCAATAACTTTTACATTTATCTTGAATCTACGCCATCACATACATCGGTATAAACCAGCAGATTGAACGAGGTAGAGCAGAGGGTAACTGATGATTCAAAAGGATCTCAGAGAGATCTGTGGACGAGTCGTCTGACTCGCGGTCGATGGTCCTTCTACCGCCTTCCTAATGGAGAGCTCGAGAATATCTCGTACATCGGAATCAAGTTGCGCAGTCGCCTCCTTGAAGCTGACCGGGGATGAGGTTGCGAACGAGAGCAGCTGTGCGACAGCGCTCGCATGTGCGTTGGAAGGCGGACTTTGGGAAGGGCGGAGCAAGAGCGTGATCGTAGGCAAGATGATGCTTAGCACACGAGTCCCTATGCCCGCAGCGTCAGATCGGACAGATATAGCACAATATTCCAAGATCTTACGTTGCTCTGCCGTCGTCAGTGCAATAAGGGCAGAAAATGACCTCCATACTTCCTCAATCGATGCATTGTTTTGCTCCGACAGCGAGCCATCATCCATTCGAGGCGAGACTCTAGCAACGAAATGGATCAATCCAGGTAATAGAAGTCGCACGCAAGTACGAAGCAGGTCATTGCTAGAGGCAGCGACCGTGATAGTTTTTGCGCAGTGAACAGCAACAATAGCCATCTGTATCTTTGAATTCAGAAATCATAATGATCGTTGATATCGGCAATCTTACATCATCATTCTCTTCTAGCTTCTGTGAGATCACGAAGCATAAATGTTCCACCACGCCACGAGCAACTGTTACCTTCGAGGGCAGACCGGCCAAGATCAGAACGGCAGCCAGGAGGTTAGACTTGACTTTTTTGGACGAGATCAATCCTTCTCTACCACTGTAAAAAGTTTCAGTGTGGACAGAGGACCGAAAGTGCAACAGAACCGACCGCATTTCGTCAACATTAAGCAGACACGATGACAAGATGCCGTGGATCAAGCTATCGTAACGATCACGGGCCCTGGGGTGAGGGTCCACCGATACCAGCAACTTGAATGCGGGCAAGGTTGGTGTTATGAGATCAATATCCAACGTCTCATCTTTCAACAATTCTGACGATGGACCGATATTAGCGAAGAATACCATAACGTCATCAAACGACCCTACCCGCATAGAGCATGCAACCTACGCCCCTTACATCCTCCCGGACACCCCCCTCCGTAGTTGACGAGATGAGTTGGAAAGCGGCCAACGCGCAGCTCACCATTTTGGCGAGTTCCTGAACCGTTCCAGCTAGATGACGATCTTTCGTCAGAGGGCAAACAGGCAATACACAAATCTGCCTACAAATAGCTGGGGCACCTTGATTATGTCGAGCGTGGCGTAGAACGTATGCACAGATCTTCAAGCAGTGAGCGCGGACCGAGTTTTGGGATAAAGCTTCGTTCCTGAAAGGAGATAAGGACAAAAGTGTCAGATGGAATTATCCATGGCTTACGGGGCTACGACACTTTCAACGCCAAGATGACCAAAATGCTTGGTAAATATTGTCATAACCTCCAGCAGGTGCACAAGCGTTGCCGCATTTTCTACCATTGCCATCCGATGGCACAGGCTGATGAATTCCTTGAAGACAGTGGGTTCTAGGAGCGCTTTCCCTGAATAGCGAGGGTCAATCAGACATTTAAGCGCCCTGAGCGACGCGGTTACTGTAGCATCACGCAAGTTAGCAGTTGTAGACGACTGGGGGGAAGGGACCGCTAAAGCCTCGTAGATGAGACCAAAGAGTACAAAAAATAGTGGTGTTGGTTCAGTCCGGGGAAGCCCAAGACTATTCGATGTGGGCGGCGCTGTGCTGGAACTTTGACCAAAAATAGCATTGGAGATATGCTGTCCGCTGTGTTCCATCGCATTCGCAACTGCTTGGAGAATGGTAGCCCAGGAATCAGAGTAATACTAGGTCCTGGTCAGACATCTACACACAATGAAATTTATTGACTCACTGGCAGTAAAACCACTTTCCCAAGATTCGCATACGAGGGGTCCACGGAAACGATAGATAAGTCATGGACAAACTCTGAATCTGCACGAATGGTAGCATAGTCGCGTAAACACGCAATCCACTGCGAAGCAAGAATGCCTCTGTGAGGCTTGATGACATCTAGAAGATAAGCCTGCTCCACAGAAGCAATCTCCAATCGAGCCCATGCAGTAAGGATAGATACAGTCAACATGGCGGATGCGTTTGGGCTGAGTTCCCCTAATGTTCCCATTTTTAGGTTACCAGAATCTAAACTCGGGCGTCAGGTCATTCCAAGACAGGCGCATGCTCTTGCCTACCGTCTACCTCTTTCAGAGTAGTTGTTAATTGTTTGAGAATGCGGCCCATCCTACTTATGTCCTTGACAACACCACAGCCCACGAAAACGGCACAAGCATCAATCGCAGATGACAGGATTTCGGGAGTGGAATCGGAGGAAAAGGCAGGCGTAAGGGCAGCAGTAATTGGGGCCTGATGTTGTTCAAGCAGTAATGCTTCAGGGAAATCTGGATCGGGTGCTTTGGCAAAGACCTAATGACCATTAGCGGGAAACAAGTTGAAGGAAATCCGAGCTTACCTGGATAATGTCGCGCAGAACGACCAATCCTTCGAGGCGGATCTCCGTAACGTATGCTGCTGACGCAGTAAACGCCATCTTGATCAAATCTGGTATGCGAGAGACGAGAAGGCCTTGAATAGGGAAACCCCGGCTACGTGCATACGGTATATCGAAATGCTCCTGTCCTCCAGACTGATCGACGATGGAGCAGATCTCATGCAAGCAATGCAGAGCAAACAATTGAGTTCTCCACCGAGACATGGCAACAGATGACGATCGATCTTGATCAGAGTTATCCGCAGGCATCGCCACGTTTAGGGACTGACCTTCATCGTCGAGGTTTCCGGAAGCGTCGACGACTTTTTGGGTGGCATTAGTCCGTAGCATGATCCTTTGGCATAGATCAATCCAAGCGGAAGGGTTGTGAATAGCGGTCTGAGCAAGCCAGCTTGCGATGACGTTTCGGACGCCCTCGATGCTTGGATCGCCATCCAACATGGCAAAGAGGTCTTCTACCAGTCGATCACCACCAATCCTCGACACTACTAGCGCATCCTTCTGGACGAGCTGATACAACGCATCAATGGCAGCAAGTCTGAGTTGCCGGCGGCTAGAGCCAAGATACGTCCTAAAGTGCCCCACCGTTTCCGGGATATCCACGTATTCCGGGGCAAACATGAGCAGGTGCTGAGTGCATTTGATTGCCTCGATCAAAATGGTTTCGTCCTCTTCTAACGAAAACTCCTGAACGAGATCAAGAACGAGCGTTCTCGTTCGCGTCGACTCTTGAACGTCGGGTCCCAAAATTGTGATGATGGCATCGATTATACGGCATACGACAGGGAAGGCCTGTAGATCACCACTAATGTTGGCATTATTGAGTGTCCCGCCTTCGGCTTCGTGAGCATCAGACATGTATATTTTGAGCAGCATCCCAAGGGTGCTCGGGACAAACGGTGCAAAAGTCAGGCTAGCAGCATTTACGACCCTTGCCAAAGCCGTCAGAGACCAGACGTGAACGAGCGGGTGCGGGTCGTTGCTGAGCGACATAAGTATGTTGACTGTCGTCTTCAAAATCGGTGCAGCAGCAAGACCCCCAACATGATCGTAGAGGGCTGCGAAGGCCAGAGCACAGCCAGCGCGACCCTGCGGGTCACGATTGTTGACGATATGATCGACTAACACCTTCGCTTGACTCGACAAAAAAGCCGTTCCTGAGACGCTCGCCAGACGACCTATGGCATCGCTGCCAGCTTGTCGTAGAAGGACGTCTCCATCAACAAGTGCATCCTGTAGTTACGAACGTTAAGGATGCGCGAATTTAGCAACCGTTGGTTACCTTCAGCAACGAAGCCAGGGGGGTGGTAACTTGAGAATGCCCGAGGGTTTCTTTTACTTGGCGAGAGTGAGATTCCATCGCGTAGCGGAGGGCGTGGGCAATAGCTACCACGCTGTTGATAAGTACA
Source organism: Caloboletus firmus (assembly GCA_038094755.1). NCBI lineage: Eukaryota > Fungi > Basidiomycota > Agaricomycetes > Boletales > Boletaceae > Caloboletus > Caloboletus firmus. Next base: position 88,807 of record JBBPUO010000023.1, on the reverse strand, counting down.
GCTGACTTTCGACCCGAGTTCTTGTCGAGTTTCGGGGATTTCACCGATTCGATGAGCTGGGTCACGGTCCTCGTAGCTGTAGTCAAATCTTGTATGAGAAGTAATCGAGCGAACAGTTCAATCGAAGCATCCACAACAGCTGACGTAGAAGGTGGGCAATCAAGAATGGTACGATCATTGCCGGCAGGGATCGTCAGGCATAATGAGAGCGTATCGTGCTCGCATGATCCAAGCACCGGGGTACGCAGCTAACGAAGAGTCAGTGGACTATCGTTGTAGAACACAAGGTACGCACGAGTAGATCAGTAAGGTCCTCAATCTGTTCTTGCATAATTTTACCAGCCTCCAATCCTTTGGAATGAGCCTCGGCTTCGTCGTTCACGGTGTCTATTGTAGTCACCCCATGTCCAAACCCGTCGGCTGTTTGCCAAACAGTGGTGAAAGTACCGGAAGAGGAGGCAATGGAGGCTTGCATCGCAGAAACGCCATCGCCTTCCGGTCCTGCAAAAACGGACATGGTGGACTGCAGCAGATTAGACTGAACGGAGTCAGTCAATGTCGACGATCCCAATGCGGTAAAGCACTGGAACACTCTCCGACGAAGTAAACTTTCTCTCATGCGAAGGGGCGGACCCTCCAGACCAGAAGATGATTCCTCCAATGGCTGAGATGAAAATGCCGCCGTGAATGCGAGAGCATTGCTTAACAAAGAGGAAATCCTTCGAGAAACATCAAGGGTCACCAGAGGAGCATTGTGAAGGAGGAAACATAGGATGGCACCGAGTGCGCTCTCTCGAACATGCAGTAGAAACTCCCACTCGGTGGCACTGCGACCGGGAACGCTGTCTTTGCTAGTTGGCTTTGGCAGCGCATTGCGCCAGAGCACCAAGAGCTGAGGAAGATGTGATCGAACGAAATTGGGCCCAAGCAACATCAACGAGGCGATCAGAATCCATGCAACTTCCACTTCAACGCCTGCCATTTGGACATCATGCTCACTTGCACGCTTGAGAAGGTTCGTAGCTGTATCGAGGACATTGGATGCAATGTCGAAGGAGACGTACAAAGGACGATGCGGGATGATTGCGACCAACCCTGCCAAACCATAGGCATGTCCCAGGGTACGTCGATCAATATCAGAGGGCGCCGCTGGAGATTGTAGCGACTCTATATCACGGTGCAATGCGTCCGAGATCGAGAGTATGGCTTTGGGCAAACGCGAGGGGGTCGAGAAACAGAAGCACCTGAGAGTCCAGCTGGCGTTTACACGAACTCCGTGACTGTGGTGAGTCAAGAGAGTCAACAATGGCTCCGATATTGCGTCCTAAACAAACGTTGGCAGTGAGTATATTGCTAGGCTGGAAATTCCCCTACAAGGATCAGAGATCATAATCACCTGAACAGGAGGAGGTGCATTGCCAAGTTGTTGCAATAACTCTGCAATCTCCTTTAAAACGATCACCAAGACAGTGGGAGTCGGAGCTGTTTGTCCAGGCATGAGAGCTGGCCATCGTTTCGCATAAGATGATGAAAGCTCTTGGATTGCAGAAATTTGTCCTTGTTCGCTCAACATTCTGGTCGCAATAAGATCCCTGAGTAAAGCGCCGACCAACTTCTGGATGAATAGTCTGTCGTATCTAGTGGAGCCATTCTTTGGGTTCGAGACGACATCAGCCATGAGGTGATTGACGATGAGACCGTAATTACTCTCCACGAAGACTGCACCAAGCTTCGTCAACAACGCGACGTAGAAATCGAGGATACCCGCGCGTGCTTTTCGCGATAGCTGTGGTTTGTTAAAATGCGCAGATAACTGTGACACCATCTCTCCAGGACTGAGGAGAGGCTTCATACTCTCCGCAACAGTGGGGTTCGTTCCATCGTTGTCTTCTTGTTCCTTCTTTCCCTTCTGCGGAGGATCAGCTGCAGCGGAAACTCGGAGGACCTGTGTTGCCGCTAGCATGTGACCGACCAGCTGGGCGAGCGATACTCTTGTCAACCGATCACTGCCATCCAAGCTCTTTATGCAAATTCCGATCACAGACTCGACGTCTGCGAGCGTTACTGATTCCTCTGGAGAGAACATGGCAATCAGGACCTGAAGCAGCATGAGAACAGAGTCAGGGCTAGGGGAGCAATGTACTTCACCCCAGCAGCCGCTCGTTGGACAGGAAGAACCTTGTCAGTTAGCCCATTCCGCATGTTCTTGAGGATATCTTTGGCGAGAGAATCCGACAATGCCTTCTTTGCTGAATTCAAGGCTTTACGAAGCATGATCAAAGCGTGACAGCGCATTTGAGGAGGCTGGTCGAAAGACATTAGAGATCGGGACGAAAACTGGACATTCATTTTTCTCACACTAGAGGACCTGAAGGTTTTCACGGAGATGGTAGCGATTTCAGCCAAGAAAGACATGAACTAGAGAGATGACTTGAATTGAAGCTTCAGCAGCGAAACAGGATCTCTGGACGTACCTGGGAACCAAAGGTGGCCATAAGTTCACCAATCGTCCAAAATGCTGCTCTAATACCACTCAATTCGAGAACAACGCGGCGTGCTGTGCTCAAAACTCACATCCGAAGTGGATTCTTATCGATTTTCATATCTCCTGCCGTCCTTAATAGAGCCCGGAGCATGTCGAACAATGTCCTTGAATCACCTCGAGTATACTGGATGATGAAGCATCTTGCTGCCAGGTTGCGCAGCCCGCGACCAGGTAGTGGGTACTTGTCATTGCCACATACAACTTTGAGCAAGGTTTCTTCGACCGAAGGTTGAGTGGATTTTAGTTGATCCTAGAAAGCAATGAGACCATGTGCAACCCATCGAATGCATAAAAACCTACGACAGCAATCCCTCTGAGATTCTTCTCCAGAGCCGCGAGCCATTGAAACAGATAAATCTGGCCATTATCACCAGCCAATTGGGCCTGGAAGTCGCAAATGTCTAAATTATCAAGGTTCAGCAAGCTGAACACTGAATCCACCTACTTCGTCAATGGGTTCTACGACAACCGCCGAAGCCATTCCGAGATGAAAGACAATAGCTTTTATGAGCGTCTCGCCGGTTCGTCCCACTGCGACAGCGGGCCAACTTGGTGGCGGTGCAACCAGGGCTTGATTGAAGTATACTTACGTACTTTAATTAGGCAAGTGTCTAGTACTCAGGTTACAGTGGCGTATCTACTCCACTTTGATCCGCCCTCGAGCGACTAATCGCTTCCCTTCCGTTATCCACCACAACCCAACACACACAAGACCCAATCCACCTCCCAACGCGACATGAGTAAGTACCCTCGTGGAGAACAACGCCCTGCGGCCCAACTGTCGCACTTCCCCCGCAATGTTCTGCCTCGCTTCATTATGAGAGATGGCCAAAAAGGAGAGCACGACCATGCCGGAGAATCTCCACCCGGGAATCACGCTAGCAAGGCTAAGTTGGTGGGATTTCATCCTCCTCCCGAAGTATACCATTATGAACGTTGCCGTGTACCATGTGCGAGCGGTGAGATTGGCGATGTTAGCGTACACAAGCGACGTGTCACCAAATCCAAGGTTGTATAACGCAGTTGCTGATAGGATATAAATTATCGAGAAGGCGAGCATCCACCTGCGCGGCGTGAGAACCACATGGCCCACCAAAAACAAACAACTGACCGACTCTGTGTGCGCAGGTCTTGCGGGGTAGCAACGCTGGAAAAGAACGCTTCTAGCCCTCCATTGAGAGCAAGAACTGGTATATACCATATCCATGCGGACAACACTTTAGGCGCGCTCGTGGTTGTGTACTGCGTAGGTAGTAGAAGTTGCAAGACGATCGATAGGTATGAAGAACCAAAGGTCACAACAAGCATGGAGAAAGAAATCTGAATCGAAAGCAAAGAGGCAACTGCACCGGACGCTTGACTGAGGGTTCCCAAGTTGTCCGAGGTTCCAGCCGTAGTTGAACTCTTCATTTGCGTGGTACCTGACAGAACTTTGGAGAAGTAGACTCGACACATCTCCTCGATCGGCTGGAAGACTATACGTGCAACCAATGACCCTAGAGCGACAATACGAAAGAAAATCACATTGCGAATACTCGTAGACGTACCATAATTGACGGCAATCGCATAACCTCCTTGATCTTGAAGGGGGCTCCAATACGAGACAAGGAATTTGTCACCCTCAGTGAGGAAATGTTTCACAACTGACTGAGACGTCATCATCATCGAGAGGTGAAGTACATCAGGGTCAAAGAACTCTACGACTAGATGACTCCACAAATTCTGCCTGTGCAATCGAGTTTCAGCGTTGGAGGTAGAGAATGCCAGGAGGGTAAGCGACACACTTGGAAGTTCGCTGCTGCTTAGGCAGACTGGTTGGCCAAAGGCTTGATTCGGGAAACTGCGACTTGTACACCCAAAATACGGTTGCACTGTACATCAACTGGCCGAGAGCAAATGCCATCAAAGCCAGCTCGCCCGAGTACCGAGAATTGCTGTCGTAAAGCAATGTTAAGTAGGTTGTGATTGTTTTGACGATTGTTCCCAGTCCTTCAGCTCTCACTCGTACATCTGTGCGCACTTCACCCATCGCGCTATTGGAATTAGATAAATTCACACCATGATGTACAAATATATCTCACCGATTATGCATTGGTTCGCTCAGCAACTCAGCAACGGCAGCAGTAGCATAACTGAATAACGCAAGGTAAAAGTGAGGCTGCCTTCTAACAGCTTCGGTGGCAAGGAATGCGTAAAGCGTGATGGTAACGAGAGTGGTCGGGAGGCCGAAGAAGAAAGGTAATGCTGCTAGATTGGCACACTGCGCTACCGATATGGCAGTAGAAGGTTTTTCCACATTCGTTTGCTGCGGCCAAGCTCGAAGGAGGCTATTTCTGACACCCTCCCGGCTCAGAAACAGGATGGTGCTCACAAGGAGCTCGAATTGGACAGCTACCGTGCCATAAGCTTGAGGCGAGGCGAGGCGGACAAGGCTTTGGTTGAGGACGAACGTAACCAGTCGAGATACAAGTTGCAGGCCAATCAAAGACCTCGCTGAACCAAGTGACCGTGTTAAAAGTCGACTATTACTGTGGCTAGCTGGCGATTCGAAAGGCATTTTGACTTTGCAGCGTCCTAAATATGAGGGCTTGCAATCCTCATGAGGAACAGGTGAGGTGCTTGGAGATTGTGAAGTTAGAAGTTCAAGGGCACAATGCAGACCAAGTTGTATGGTCATGTTTACGCTCAGGGTGACTGCCATTTCAGACCATTCCCCTAAATCCAACATCCCGACTTTCATTTGACATTGGACTTCTGTGGTCAACCATATAAACCACAGTGATAACGACTCTTCTGATCCACGGTTTCTACCGCGGAGAGCCCTGTAACAACGCACGGCGAAGATGCTGGACCATCACGCACGGGCGGACCATCCCGGAAGATAGATCTTCAATTCACCCGACCTGGGACTACCTTCTCGCTCAGCATTAATTTCCCAGTTCAGTTTCACCGAAACATCGATTCACTAGACATGATGGGGTCCAAATTATGACCCCAAAACCTGGGACAATGCATCTTGATCTGCCCCGTGTCGATCACAGGTGGCAGCACTCAATACTTCTAAGCAAAATGAGTTTGTCTCAGAACTTCACGGGGAAGAGCGAGGAGTTTGCTGAGCTGTTGGGGATCGAGTTGGTGGGTCACCTGTCACGGGCCTACGAGTTCTAAGTGGCTTATTCGGTCATCACAATCATCCCGCATTGCAGGCCTAGACATGGATTTCGAGCTGGGGTCATGCGAGAACGTACGCGGCCGCGGGGTCAATACACTCTTTACCAACTGCATACAGCCTCGTCCGCCCGCCCTGCAGGGAGCTGCATTTGCATTTGCCGCCGCCATTCCACCCGAACCATCGGGAAGGAACGGCGATAGTCAGATCCACTGCACTCAACAAACTGGGAGAGCGCCAGACCACGGCGCGGTCCCAAAAACCCCCGTGCATCCATGCATATTCGGACATCAGCGAACCCCTAAATAAATCGCATGACCACCCTCAATCGCCGCGATCACACATCCTGAGGAACAGGGTTGTATACACGGCCAGTAACCATTTCAGGAAGTAAGTTCAAGGACAAAAACTCACGCATTGCTATCACTATTGGTTCCCTCAGTGACGCCAGGGAGCAACACGTTCAGTACGCAAATCGACCTCCTCTTAAGGACATATATATCCATCGAGGCAAATTGTCTACGCTGTGCCTCGGATCATGAACATAATGCAAGGAGAAGAAAAAACGTGGCCACTGCACTGCAACATGAATCTGTGAATATAAGAATATATTGATCCTTCAAGCTAGGAGTGGCAGAACTACAGGGACAGGTCCGGGTCGAACTCCTCGGATCAAATGCTAAGCCTGCATCACGATCGGAACACACTCGTTTCAGGCAATGTAAGTTCAGGCTGAATGCAGACAGAACGTGGTCTCATGGCGCATCAAGGACAAATGACGGCACTCGATGATACCCACGACCACCGTACGAACCTCTGCGAAGAATTGGTTTTTCTTGAACTCATCAATATTTGTCCTGGGACACGTTCAGCACCTCAGGGATGGATGTGGCTGGGGGCCGAAGACCCGCCCTTACCTTGCCGCTAGAAGAGTGGTGTCAACGAGCTGTCGAGATCAGAACGGGGTCTGTTTTATCTGTGCATGGTCCCGTGGGCTGCTCGGCGTCACACGATACAAATTCTTGGAACGGAGAACCGTCTGGTAACCGGCTCGGAAAAGAACCGGATTTGTCTCGAATGGCCCTTACTATAGCCTGCTGTCACAAGTATGATGGATGGACCCATGACCATAGCCGCGATCCCTCCGCGCGCCGCCTGTGACACCCGCTCAACGTCGGCGCCTTCAAACACCAGAGCCATCCCAGGCTCTGGAGAATAGCGGTGCAGGATCCTGGCAACGCCGCTGAGCGGTGGAGCCGGGAACAAAGGCAGCGACCCTCCGGTTCGCGACAGCGAATTTTTTCGTTTCCTGGATCGAGATCCGGAACATCGGCCCAGAGTGATGCGGGGTTGGGGACTTACGGACTGCGCAGAGTGATACCGACGTTTTCGGTGGCGCCTATCGTCATTGCGATCATACTCGTTGAGGACGGAGCGCATACGAGTGTACTGTAAGATAAGGCAACAACGCCTGCTAGACCGGCAGTAGGTATCGACAGTGTGAAAGTGCTACAATATACAACAGGCATGACATGGGTTGTGAGACGACATCATCATTCAACCTACAAGGTGTATACATAATCGGAAAGAAGAGACAGCATACGATGTGTATGGTTAATGAGGAGAGCATGTGAGATAACCAAACAGAAAAAATTAGATGCAGTCTAGTTCAGACGGCGGCATCTCATCTAATTCTCTTCCCCGTGACCATGATCATTCCTTCCGTTCTCATGCGAGCCTCCGGCGGAAGGTGGCTTCCCGTAGAATTGGGTGAACGACGCGTATTGAGGCGCGGTCATTGCCATTTGGCCATCGGGACGATGAGGATGGACCATGTAGGGGCCGTACGGCTGGGGAGCGTACGGGAGAAACGTGGCCGGATAGAATTGCGCCGGCGGCGCGTACCCCTGCTGTTCACCGTCCTGTCCATGTCCATTATGGTTCGGTGGAGGGACAGGTGTGATGTAGAATTGGGGGTAGTAAGCTGGGGCCTCACCCGGTTTTGGGGTGGGTGGGGCCGGGAACTGCCCGTAGAATCCCGCCGCATAGCCTACTGGGGCGGCCATGTAGGGGGGCATGGGCGGGGACGCCGAGGGCGGGGGCATGCCTGATGCAATAGACATGCTCTGCTGCTCTGGCACGTCGGGAGTGTCGACGTTGGTGCCTGCGCGACCTCAATCCAAGTCAGAAAGGAAAGAAGGGGAGGGAGGGAGAAAGACGGCACGGATGTTGCGACAGTGGCGAGAAAGACGAAGACACACCTTTTCCATCGCGCTTCTTGTAGGGGCCACGTTTCACACCCTTTTTCCTCTCCTTTCGCTGAGAGTCAACGCACTCTTCAGCGATGCCGTACTTGACACAGCGGAGGCAGGGACGGGCGTCGTCGCATTTCTTGCATGCTTTTTGACAGTTTGTGCATGCATTCTTGACTTGCCTGCGTTTTGAACGGAGGGGTTGGGGAGGGACGAGACCGGGTGGGAAAGGGTACATGTGCATGGGCATGCTTGAGTAACCACCGACGGGATGGACTGTCATCTGGGGCTGAAGGTCGGTGGATTGAGAATCTGCGAGGTCGTCGCCGTCGGGCGTCTGATTTCGCTCGACAGAGGACATGGAGATGCTAGATGGAGCTGAGATTTGTGATGTGGAAGTGCAAGGGGGGAAGAGTGGCAGGTGGAGGAGATTTGGGAGGACGATGGAGAGAAAAAGGGGAGGAAGGGGAGGAAGAGATGGTGGACGATACAAGAACTGATGATTTGTGTATGATTTCGGTCAAGATTAAAGACTGCCGGGGCTCGGGCACGCGTTTGACAAACTTGGCTCAGGGCGTCCGCGTTCTGTGGTTGGATTCACGTGGTGGGAGCCGAAGAGGCGATATTTGAACTGGCGCACCGACGGTAGTACGGCGGGGGTGGGAATGTACGAAAGGAAAGAGGGGCTGGGACGGAAGTGTAGCTGTGGAAGACATGGCAAAGACGTCAGTTGGAGTAGGGTAGCGCTGTCTGCAAACGTACATCGAGGACGATGGCCGACGGGACTTTCGCTGAGCTCGGCGGACTGTCGGTTGATGGAGCTGATGAGAAAGCGGAGCAATGTCAAGGCCCAGCGCGCTGAGTTCAGATCACCACTACAAACATTCGACTCGACTTTCTAGCTACAAATTCAACTTGATTGACTATTTCCAGTAGAGACGTCGAGAACGAGAACCGAATTCGAAACCAAGATTGGTCTGAGTAGCGGAGACTTGCTTCGCGGCCATCATTTTGCTCAGCACAAACAACCATCAACAACACACCCACCGACTTCCTCTGCCCACGCCTCTTGCTCATCGTCGCCAACGACGACCAGCTCCCGTCTCGCTCGCCGCCTGGCACCCGCAGCCTCGACGTAACACCACCCCATCCATTTTTCCTTTTCTTTCCTTTTCGTTCCTTTTTATTTCACCACGACCTTGCTCCGTTTCGTCGACCTGTTGGTTTCCCTCGTCCTCTGGCATGTCTGCTCCCACTGTAGCATACAGCCAGCACGATCATGATCCCCTAACACTCGCTGTTCATCACCCACCGGACACCTTTCCCCCCGTCGATGGCCCAGATTCTCTTCTCAATGGACCCGTCCCTTCAGGTGGCAATGATGCCTGCTCAAACCAAGTGCGTCTTTCCGTGTCATTCTGTACATCCCCTCTTAACGCGCACTCCCCCCAGCTCCACATCCACATCTCGGAGCCGGCTCCTTCCCACGACTCGTTGCAGGTCGACGCAGACCAGGGTTCTCTTTCACGCCCAGCATCGTCCACCTCGTCCCTGGATCCTTATTACTTTGGCACTCAGTCGCCGTCAGACTCCCCGGCCCAAGAACCACCCCTTCCGAGTATCACCCCGGAGACCCGCATCCACAATGATTCCTCCTCGCCTCTGACACCAGTACGGGATCCCGCCAACATTGATCGAAATGGCCTCGTGGGAGTCGGCGAACTCGCTACCCCCCGCTGGGGTAAACTCATACGACGTGCTCAGGAAAACACGGGTGACGATGACGATGATGCTCTCGGCGTCCTCCAGGAAGAAGACAGTGCCGAAGTCGTGGTCTCAAGCATCGAACCTGACGGTCCGGATAGTCCATGGACAATAGAAGCAGTCGATGGCGAATTGGATGACCAGGATCAAGTTGGTTTTTTTTCTCTTAGCTGCTGGGGAGTTTGTTAACATTCGCTCTTCCAGCATGACGTCAAACCGTTGACACGTACAATTCGTCCTCGGCGTTCAGTGGCAGACGAGAGCGGCGGAGAAGAGATTCTCTATCCTCGTCAGCCCCATGGCTCAGATCTTTTACATCCGTTCGACCGTGTAAAGCCATCATCACCTGAGCCTCCTTCTCCCATCGTCCCGCCCCTACCAACCGAGCAGTCCCTCTTGAGCGACGTATCCTCCTCGCCCCCAAGCTCTTTCACTCCACTCACCCCTCTTCGTAAAGCAAAGAAGCGCACGTCTGACGAGTTTGAAATGGATCACTCGGGATCCTTGCTTTCGAAACGTTCCAGTGTTTCTACGACCAAGGATCGCGCTCAGCCTGTTTCCAAAGAGGAGAAAGCTTCTTCTCTTCGTAAGCATCGTAGCACTGCGTCAACAGCATCAGCTAGCAGCGCTCGTGATAGGGTACGAGAACGTCGCAGGGAGAGTCTGTCTGCCAGTGCGTCAGTTAAATCCGCACCCTCCACTGAATCAACCCCGATTGCGATCCCTCCCCGTGTGGACCGTGAACGGAACACACATGCACGTCAACTTTCTGCCGGAGACTCGTCCTCCGGACCCGATCCTACTTCGGTGGTTCATCCCCGGCGTGTCCACACCACTGACTTTTCGCACTTGCCTCCTTCACCATCCACGACATCTATCCACCAGTTCCTCAAGCATGCTAGCAGCGGTACAACCCCGCCCCACCGCCCCTCTTCTTCCTCAAACAAAGAGTCTTCTCATAGCCATCCTTCACCGAATGTTGCGCACTCTCTCCTCCGTGGGACTCAGGAAGGTTGGTCCAGCATGGATGATGACGCCCATGCAGAAGCCCTCCGCAAGTTAGATGGATTATCTGGAAAGACCGCTCGTGCGCGTGCGAGTATGGGTAGTTTAAATCGGACGAGCGTGAGTCGACCTGGAACACCGGGAAGCACTACTGGGCGGCCTGGTGTGCACTGGGAGGGCATCGGAAATGAGGGTGGCAAGATCAGCCGAAGAGGTAGTACCAAAGAAAAAGAGAGAAAGGAGGAGCCTCGTCAGCCCACGTCAGGGCTTGGTATTTCCAGTTCTTCTGGAGATGTCGTTACCCAAGACGTCCATGAAACACGGGCGGGGGCTATTACGAGTGGTGATGAGCATCACAGCTCTTCGGGTCCTGAGAAATCTTCGAAAAAGCATGGGTCAATCGGTGCGCGCCTTAGCTTCACTCCTAAACGTGGATCTGCCTCCTCTACTACTTATACAAGCACCCCCACGAGCTCGCGGGATTCGGCATCATTATCTATTGCTACTAGTGGGACCTCAGTTTCTGCCCCTTCCGGTTCAGGCAGGCATTCTACGAGTGTTGTAAAGGGAAGGCGCAACAGCGCAGGTAGTGACATTTCGAGTGTTTACTCTGGTGGTGATGGCACGCTATACAAAGATCGTACTGGATCACTTGCCGCCAGTGCAGAAGCTTTGGAAGAAGATCGTGTTCCCCCTGTTCCTCCACTGCCGAAGGACTTGTCAAATTATCGTTCCCCTCCACAGTCTTCGCATGGCATCTCCTTTCCCCCTCCCGGAGCGGACGATAGCGAGATTGATCGCACGGTTTCTCTTGAGGTTCCCATGGCCTCGAAACATTCAACCCACTCTCACGCTCCCCATCCTTACATGTCTGCAAATCAAGGAAGTCATTCTGCTCCTGAGTCTGCGCCGCCTGTTACCAAGACGCCTTCAAAGAAATGGAGTTTCTCTAACGCGCTAAACATCAAGTTAACGAGCTCGCCTTCTATCTCCTCGATGAAGGACAAGGACCATTTGCTGTCAAATAGCAAGACGGCTAGCTTCCCGTTAAGTCCGCGTTCCATGCAAAGCTTTAGCCAGCAGCTGCGCAAGACTACCTCGAGGGAACATGCTCTCTCACCTCCTGTGGTTCCGAGTGCATCTTGGTCGCCCGTCCAGCCTGATGCGATGGCGTCTGCCGCGTCCCTCGCGTCCCTTTCCTCTGTCGGATCTACCCGCGGTCCGAAATCGCCCGCTATTCTCTCCGCCAAGACGCCCGATCGCGAAAAGGGATTTCCTAGCCGTCCTGGAACCGGCTCTAGTGGCAGTAATAATACCACTGGGCTGTCGGCTCCGCAGAATGCACCCCTTAGCCCAGCTTCATCTATACGGAGACAACAATCCAAGCGTCTCACACCCTCATCAATTCCGTTTTTCCGGCGTTCCTCTTCGCAAAGTATGCAGATTCCACCCACAAATGTCACACCCATGTCAACTTCGCCCATTCTACCATCGGCTCCGGCTTCTACACAGAATCGTCAGAGGGCAAGTGGTTCTCCCGTTAAGGATTCGACTCGCACTGTACCTCCTACTCCGGCTTCGCACAAGAAATCTTCCGTGCTCAGTTTAGGGTTGCCATCACTCCTCAAGTCTACCTCTAGAAGGAGTCTACATGGTGATAAGAGTGATACCGGGACAGGCAAAGAGACCAGGGATAGCTTACGAGCGCGCGACGCAGAGAAGGAGAAGAGCAAGCAAGATCCGAAGGATCGGAGCGAGAGCAGGATATCAGTCCTCATGGGTCGTAAACGAGGCAAGGTAAGCGGGGAACGTGGACATTACCGAGAGGTTGTACTCATGGCGTTGGCCAAGACGTTGTCGTCTACGGATGCAAAAAAGACCAGTACCACTGTCACTTTACCACCTATGCAGATGACCGCGCTTCCCGCCACGACGGCGCAGCGCGTTGCCAACCTCAAGACTAGTAACAATTCGATTTCCACGCCCACAGCTGCGACTTCCATCGCTAGGACTGGATCGTCGTCTCGCGTCACCTCCCAAACTGTCAGCTCGATGCAGAAGCAGTCTGATACTTCTCTCCGTAGCAGGAACCAACTGCCCACCATTGCAGGTTCACCTTCAGTTGGAACCACCGGGTACAGTGCGTCAAAGGATCTGAAAGACGGCCCACCCTCGGTTGTACTGAACTCCATGGCCTCTTTATCGAAAGAAACGCCCACGAAAATACCCCGTATCTCAAGTCGTACATCCGCCGCTGGTTCTCCAGGATTGGGAGTGAGCTCGGCGCAGAGCACTCTTGTCGGTCGGCGCATCAGCCTTAACGTTACCGCACCCTCCACCGATCCCTCTCCTACGCCTGGTGAGACGATCACCAATGAATTCGGCGTGTTAGATAGCGCGGAAACTCAAGGTGGAAAAACAACGATAGCGGAGGCTCATACCCGACGCCAGTCTATGCGTGTTTCTCCGACTGGTAGCTCGAGGGTGCCTCGCCAGCCTTCTGGTCCTCCGTCGGCAGGTGGGATCCCTCGTAAATCGAATCGCGACTCGGTTTCGTTCAGTGCGTTACGCAAAGCCTCCACTGGTTCTGTGGCTTCGACAGCATCCGTGTCGGCTCAACCGAGCGAATCATCGCACAATCACCACCGCTTCTCGGCTCTTTCACCTTCAAAGAGCCTTAAGCTTTTGAGTCCAAAGATTTCCTTGCCAACTTCGCGCACTTCAAATAGCAACAGCAACGCGGCGAGTTCAAGCACACATCGTACTCAAGCTGGGACACCCTCATCAAGCCGTCATTCTTTGTCTACACCTTCTCCCGTCCCAAGCACAGTGGATGAGGAAGAGTTACTCGGGGATGAAGAGATGCTCCAGTATATCCGGCGCCAACAGGCTAAGAAAATGGCTACCGGCGCAACGCAAGAGGAATTGGATGAACTGCTTAAGTTCCCTGAGCCAATACCCCCGAGTCCCGGACTCACGCCAGAAGGTACGTCAGCAACGTTTACGGATATAAAAGCCCCCACCAACGCCTCGTAGAACTTTTAAGGGGTTCCCAAGCGCAACTCTTGTCGGCCTACGAACGCGAAGAGTGTCTCAACTATCCTCAAGTGTACTGCGTTGGTGCAGGTAGCCAGAAGAAACAGGCTCATCCGGACTTCTCGGCCAACAACTTTGGGTACGACGACGAGCGTGGCGACTACCTTGTTGTCAACAACGACCATCTTGCCTACCGCTATGAGGTCGTGGATACGCTCGGAAAGGGTTCGTTCGGTCAGGTTTTGAATTGCAGGGACCATCAGACTGGTGAGTCTGTTGCGATTAAGATCATCCGTAACAAGAAGAGGTTCCACCACCAAGCATTGGTTGAAATCAAGATTTTGGATAACCTTCGGAAATGGGTACGTAACACCGTCCTTGGACTCACTCCTATATCAATAGCATTCCTCAGGACCCAGAAGAGAAAAACCATGTTATCAAGATGACTGAGCATTTCTACTTCCGCAATCATCTTTGTATCGCAATGGAGCTGCTCAGTATTAATCTGTACGAATTGATCAAGGCGAATGGCTTCGTCGGCTTCACCACTACGTTGATTCGGAGATTCACAAGTCAGATGATCATGTCCTTATGCTTGATGCGCCACCACAGGATTGTCCACTGCGACTTGAAACCGGAGGTGTGTTTGAGATCCTTCGCCTGTAACCCTCACCTGACGTGACATGCAGAACGTTCTCCTGAAGCATCCAGCTAAGAGTGCCATTAAAGTCATTGATTTCGGCAGCAGCTGCTTTGAACATGAAAAGAGTATGTCGTTCATGATTGGTCACTTTTCTCTCTGATCTTTTCCATAGTCTACACGTATATTCAAAGTCGCTTCTACCGTTCTCCTGAGGTCATCCTTGGCATGAACTATCACATGGCCATTGACATGTGGAGCTTGGGTTGCATCCTCGCTGAGCTGTACACTGGTTTCCCCATCTTCCCGGGTGAAAACGAACAAGAGCAACTGTCATGTATCATGGAGGTTCTTGGGCCCCCAGACAAGGACTTTGTCAACCGCAGCTCCCGCAAACGGCTCTTCTTTGGTACGTTGTATAATTGGTAACATGGTCTTTGACTCACATATGTCTAGATAACAATGGTGCTCCACGGCCAGTGGTGAACTCCAAGGGCCGCAGAAGGAGGCCTGGGACCAAATCTCTCGCACAAGTCCTTCGGTGCCAAGATGAGGATTTCGTGGATTTCATAGCACGCTGTTTGGTTTGGGACCCTGAGCGAAGATTGAAACCCCAGGCAGCTTTACAACACGCTTTCCTCAAGGCTGGTCGTCGCGGCAAAGTCACCAGCCCTTCGCCCGCCATAGCGAAAGCTCTGCTGTCATCGTCGAGTCTCGCGAGCTCGCGAATTTCCAAGGTCACTGAGACACCGAAAAAGTCACAGATCAGTGCGCCGACTCCCTTGACTGCTCGAACCACCCGTACCCTTACGAACGGGGTTACCTCCACACCCTCCCACTCGACCTCGATGGGCCCGAGTTCCCGTACATACCGGTCATCGCAATCACACGGCCTTTCAGCTCAATACTCCAGCCGCACGCTTGGGCTAGCAGTGAGTCGTCCATCATCATCGGGACAGCCATTCGAGCAGGAGCTTATGGGATGGCTTCAGACAACAGCTACTAAATGAGTGGTCGGTGTGGTCTGACTTGTTTTGTCTTCCCCACTTGTTCCATAGTCACCTCTTTCTATCGAACGCCTCAGGGAATTTTTACTAGTTGCTAGAGTCCTTAAAACAAAGAGCTGGCCCTCCCTTTTCTCAGGAATACCCCTGGTCCGCTGTACTTTACCCAGCTTGTTTTTCTGCATGTTATCCGTCGGGATTCCGTACATCACCATAATGCTCGCATCGCTCAAATGATTGTCTATTCGGCGGATTATGGAATAGCACACACCTTCATCTCAGTGCGCCTTGGGTATCATAAAAAAGTCAAACTAAACCCAGTTTTCGTCTATTACCCTTACATAGTGTACACGCACATGTCGATATCCTACCACGCAAATTTATCTCGTTAACGATACCTGCGCCTGTTCCAAGCACGGCGACAGCTCCTTGGCCAGCATGCGTTCTTCCGGATTCCGTTTCCAACACCTGTTCAACGTCTCCCACAGTTCGTCTGACATCCAAGGCACTGCCTCGGGTTCCACTGGTCGCGACGGTAACACCCCCCGAATCAGATCCTGTACGACGGAAACGTCCCTTCTCCGATGCGAATAGGGAGCCTTCATCGTGAGGAGCTCGAGCACGCTCATGCCAAACGCAAAAACGTCTGAGGCCAGCGTCGGCGTCGTGTCTTCGCCATCGTTGAGTTCTGGGGCGTGCCACCGAACAGCAGACAAGTTCGTGAGGGTGACCATGGCTGATTTACCGACGACGTCGGTGAGGACCTGGGTCAGTCCGAAATCGGAGAGCGTGACGATGCCCTTTGGGAGATGGGGGGGGAGGGGAGGGGAGTTGAGCGGAAGGACACAAAAGTACAATTGCGATCTTTTTTTGCTTACCTCTTCGGAAACCAACATGTTGGTCTGTGTGCGACATTGTGACGACCTCTTAGCATGGACGAAACTCCGATAGGTAGGTAAGCAGCAAGACTTACGCATTTTACTGGGGAAAGGCAGTGCGATCAGTAAACGGGGAACTTGTGGGATAGAACGTCGCAAGACTCACGATGACCGTGCACGATCTGTTGATCGTGCAGATACTCGAGACCTTTGGCGGCTTGACTGAGCTGGGAAACGCGGTTCAACTAGGTTTGTCACTCGAGGACGATCAAGAGGTACCTACCAGCCTCAAAGGATTGACATCTGAGTTCTCATAGCGGTAGCTGTTGATCATCATTGGACTGTCATCGAATCGATACGACAGAAACACTCACCTCCGGACATTGTCTAATTGCCACGGAGAGACCTATGGACAGTGAGTAGCGGGTCGTAGAACCTTGTCAACCTGACGACTTACGATGTGGATGGGCCCCATATTGGTAACGATGCCCAACATTGTGAGCACGTTCTCGTGTTTAAGTTTCGACCAAACCGCGATTTCATGCTCGAAACGCTACAGTAAAGAAATTGATTTAATACGGATGGAACAAAATTTGCTGCTGGGTGGAACGAATACTCACTGTTTGCAACCTCTTCGTCTTTGGATCATGCTCGTCCAGTATTCGCAGCGTTTTCAATGCCACCTGATAACATACAGTAAAGAGTTTGCGCCGAAATGAATAGGAACGTATAGAACTACACCTTTCTCTCTCCTAGCCAACGACCTTCAAATACCTGACTATAAGGACCGCCACGAATAGATGTGGGATTCACTCTTTTCACCTGATTGTTCAAGATGGGTATAGTGGGTGGAATGTTGGTGAGTCTATGAAGGTCAAGAAGCGCTTGCTCGATCTGATTCTGTACAGTTGTGGTGGGGGAAGGGGGGCGGGAGGAGGTGGGAGATTGATTGATCTGCCGACCATCGCTAAGGATTGTAGCAGACGGAACGGGAGCTTCTTCGCGAAGCCCTACGAGGCGCTGTTGGACAAGGA